>PVJH01019979.1:0-41601 GCA_004026705.1 Nesogale talazaci | reverse complement strand
ACCGAAATTGTCAAGGATTTCATTTTGATTGAGTGGCATTAAGTTTCATGGAAGCAATCAAACTAGAAATCAAAGGCTATATTGAGTTTGGGCAAGCCTGATGCATAAAATTTATTATGGTCGAGTCAATGTTGACTATAAGGCAGAGTTGAGTTGTTCATTTGCATTTCTGAGGTGTCATCCTTAATAGAAGCTGATACTCCCATCTTTCCCCTATAGAGTAATTGATGGTTCCAAACACCTGAACTGTGGTTAGCCTAACAGGTACGCCCCACTCCATCAATACTTCTGCTGATGCATAAGACCTCTTAAAATGTCTAAGAGCGTGGCGGGGCTAGGGGTGGGGTGGGCGGGGAATGGCATCTAGTTAAGACTCACGTGCTTGGAGCTCCAGCTACCATACCATAGGAGAGGGAGGTAAGTAGAAGGAAACTGAGTAGGGGAGTCCAGAAATTAGAACTAGGGGACTAGGATCTGTCCTGACCCCATTTTTTTTATTTCCACTCGCAGAGCAAACCGAGAATTTGCTAAATCACTTTAGCTTCAGTGCGCTGGGTGCCCAGGCTCTCCACCCTTTGCTGTGTGTAGCACTTTTCCCAGGCGGATGCCCTAAGGGGCAGAGTCTCAGACAGAACCACCCGACGGACTCACCACACCCACAGCAGAGCTCCCAGCACATGGTCAGCGGTACCGCACTTAAAACCTGTACAACAAGGCCAGCAGGAAGGCATAAACTAGAGTAGAAAAAGAGCAGGAATTTACCTGAGTCAGGGCGCTGGTGTGGCTGACAAAGAGCAGGCAGGTGTAGTCTAGGTGGCAAATTCAATTCCAGTTGGCCAGGAGTAAACAACCCTCCTGATAAGCTCTATCTTCCCCCTCTCCAGTGTGACAGCCTCCTTATCAAATTAAGGGACCCCAAGAGCATAAAAAAGAGTCTATATTTTTGGAGTAAAAAAAATTAATAAAAAGCAGCAAAGCCCAGGATCATTAATCAACCTCCAAGGAGGACATAGGCTGGAACTCCTCCAGCTCTACCATGAGCTCTTAAAACATGTATGTATAAGAAGGGAGCTCATCTAAGGCATGTCACAGGGCATAGAGGCTTTCAGCATAATGAAGACCCTGCTCCTAAATGAGCAGAGCCAGGGAGCCAATTTAATTTCATTCTATCTTAGCTGGCTGTGGGGGGAGGGGGGTTAAAATCAACTCCTCTGACTTAGTAGGGCACAAGCAGGCTAGATAGACTGATACATCCAGATCCCCTCTGAGTGAGTCCACACACAGCTGGTAAGAGCCTGCCTGCTCTGGACACCCCCTGCTGTAGTGCCACATACAGTGCAAGGGAGGCATACAAGTGAACCCCAGGACTCAATACAATTGGGAACTGACGCTGGATGGCTGCTGGAGCCTTACCCTTGAGGATAATCCCACTCAGCACCTTGCAACCCTACAACAAGTAGATACACCACTTGAGACAGAGTTGGAACTCTTCCAGCTCCATCAAGTCTGAGTTCTTCCATCAAGCCTGAGTTCTCTCCTAATTTACCACTCATTTTTTTTTCTTTACTTTCTTGTCTGGCTATCTTTCCCACCGAAGTCAATCTCAATGGGTACAGTGTTGCTTGGTGTGTTTTTTCTGATTTCTTCCTTTTCTCTCTTTTTCCTCTTCTCTTCCACTCTGTCCCATCATACGATACTGCTGGATTCCAGGTCACTACCCTCTGCCTATGGCAGCTCAACTCAAATTGTAGGGGGAATTTCAACTTGCCTTTTGTAGAAGGGCTGCACACCACATAAGGCACTGGTGGCAGCCCCCTACAGTGCTCTGTGCTGCTGAGGAAACCTCAGGCCACTAAGGTGATTATGAGAACCAGGGCAATTCGACCCAATACTACTGGGTGCCTACCCTAAAAGGGAACACCAATCTACCATCTTGGGACAGGGCTCAAATTCCCCTGGGCTGACATTCAGGCAGACAGGGATCAGCTATCTCTTTATCTTTTTTGTGACATCACTGTCCTGGTGGGAGTAGGGAGTCCAGCCTTGCTCCTAGAGAGCTGCTCTTGGATTTGAACCATCAACCCTGTAGGCTGCAGTCCTGCATACAAGCATTACCCCACCAGGACTCAGCCCTCAGCTATCTCTTTATTCTTTTTTTTTTTCTTTCTTCTCTTTACCATGACAGTCAACTTTATTGCACACAGTTGTGTTTTTCCCCTTCTTGCTTTTTATTCTCTTCTCTTTCTCTCTTGTCTCTCTTTCTCTTGGTTCTCTTCACCTGTCTTTCTGAATTTCTCAACTCGACTTCTCTTTACTTCCACATGCCACTGCTGGTTTCCAGTCCCTGACCATTTGCCTATTGTCACTCTGCTCAGCCAGTGGAGAGAGCTACAGCCTGGCCCATGTAACAGTGCCACACAGAGCATGGAGCAGTGTTGTAAACAGCTAGGGCTCAGTCATTTATGTTTTATATTCTTCACTTTCACCCCCATGATCTTATCCTGATTTAACAGTTTTTCTTTTCTCATCTTCTATCATTTCTCTCTTTCCTGCTAGAGCCTCAGCACACCCAGTTTTCCTTTTTTAGTCTTTTATATGCTTTTTACCTTTGTATAGTCTGAACAATTTTTTATCGGCAGGTGTTAGTTTGTTAGGCATTTTTGTTCTTGTCTTTGTTTCCTTCTTGCTCATTCTCTTCTCCTCTCCCTCTTTCCTTTCATAAATCACTATCATCCTCCAGGTCTCTCCCTTCCACCAAGGGTAACTCAGAAGGCCCAGTGGAGGACCTACCACCTGCATTTGCTGGTTTTGCAGAAGATTGGGGAAATCACTGATAGCATCCCTCATATCTTAAGTAATTGGGGGTGCCCTCCTTCAAATGGCTAGGGGAAATCAAACCTAAACAAGGACCTACAAATGAGCGTTTAAACTCCTGCCCACCACCAGTGGTGTTCCAAGCTGTTGCACAAACATCTGCTCAACTGCTACGGCAATCTCTCTGAAAAGAGCAACTTGGCTTGCCAGCCACAGTGCTCTACACTAGAGATGGAATACCCATACATCCTCCTCAAGACTCCAAATTCAGAGAGAAATACCACATTCCACCCGAGGCTCTCCAAGCACAGTGAAATAAAACACTGCAGCCTACTCAGAGATCAGGCAGCAAAAAGCCACCCTCACAGGCCAACAACAACCTGGCCAACATCCCATGAAAAGACTAAACAATTTACATTACACATAGCAAAATATTGGCCAGCTGGTGTAAGAGTGAAACCACAGAAAGATAAATGGCAATCTGATCCCTAAGTAAAGTTACCTACAGATACTTTGTAGAAACACTCATGAGAGTCCTCCAAGAAAGGATCTAGTGCTCTTTGATTATGGAAGATGGCTCCAAGCTCCTCTAAACCAAAACAACCAGCCCTAAATTGTCAAATAAAAAGCAGGAGAACCAGAAAACAATGACAGAAAATGTCATGAACCCAACAATGCACATAGAAGAGCAGATATTGATCAGGTACACAAAGAAATTTTTCAGATTGCTGCTTGAAGTCATACAGGATATGATGGAAGCAATATAGCAAAAGGATGAAATGATAGAGGAGATAAAGGCAACATACCAAAAGTAATTAAAAGTAGTTCAAGACTTAAGGGATTAAATAACAAAATCCAGTGGCAAATTGAAGGGTATGACAATAGACTTGAGGAGACAGAGAATCACACCAGTGACCTTGAGGATAACCAAGTAGATGTAAACAAACAAAAAAATGTCAAATAAGACAATCAGAGAGCTGAAGAAAACCTGAGAGCCATGTCTGATGTTATGAAGAGGAACATTATAATAAGTGGACTGACAGAACAAGACACAACAAAGAAGTCAACAGAGAAAATAGCTAGAGATTCTTATAGAAACACTTCCCTGACTTAATAAATGAAAATCAGGCAATCACTTCTATTTAATATTGTACTGGAGGTCCTAGGTAACAACATAAGACAAAGAAAAGCCATCAAAGGTATCCATCTGGGGAAGAATGAAGCGAAATTATAGTTATTCACAGACAATATAATTATATACATCAAAAATCCCCTCTATTCCACTAGTGCAGTATTGGATGCAATTGAGAAATATGGCAGAGTAGCATCATATAAGAGGCAATTTAAAAAGTAGTATGCTTTACAAAAGCCAAGCACAAAGTGAAATACCTAGGGATATATCTGACTAAAACAACAAAAGATTTGTATGAGGAAATTATAAAACACGTTTACAATAAATCAAGAGAGATCTCAAGAAATGGAAGAATGTCTCATGTTCATGGATTGGAAGAATCAATATAATAAAGAAGACAGCTATATCCAAGGAACTATATATGTTCCATGCTATCCTGACACAAACACCACCATCCTTCTTCAAAAAAATTGGAAAAAACTGATTTACCAACCTCATATGGAGAGGGAAGAAGCCCAGAATTAGCAGAGAACTCCCCAAGAAAGACTAAGTGGGGAGGGCTTGCTCTACCTGACTTTACCATGTGTTATAAGGCCATAGTAGTTAAAATTGTGTGGTACTGGTATAATGACAGATATTCAGGCCAATAAAAATATTCGCATACGGGCAACTGATTTTTGATAAGGGCCGCAAAAAAATCAAATGGAAAGCAGATTCCCTCTTTACTAAGTGAAGATGGAAAAAATGGATACATACCTTCAGAAAAATGAAGAAAGTTCCTTACTTCACTCCATGCACTGAAGTTTCACAGGGAAAGAAATCATCCGAATGGTCAATAAACACATGAGAAAATGTTTCTGATCATTAGCCATAAGAGAAATGCAAATTAAAACAACTATGCGATACCACCTAACACCCACAAAGATAGCTCAATCCAAAAAAAATCAGGAAGCAAGAAGTGTTGTAGGGGCTGTGGTGAAAGAGCAGTTCTCATCCACTGCTAGGGAACCTGTAGGTATATACAGATGATCACTCAGGAACAGTGATGAGAGTGGCAATACCAGGAGGGTGGAGGTCAGGTGGGATAGAAAGGGAGAACTGATTATAAAGATCTACATATATCCTCCTTCCCAGAGCATGGACAATGGAGAAGTGGGGAAAGGAAGACATCAGACAGTATAAGATATGACAAAGTAATAGTATATACATTATCAAGGGTTTATGAGAAGCAGGGAGGGAGGACAAAATGAAAAGCCAATGCCAAGGACTTAGATTTAAAGCAAAGGTTATGAGAATGAACAGTTGGACAGATGTGCTTGACACACAATGGACTTAAGTATGGATAGTGATGAGTTGTATAAGTCCACAATAAAAGGATTAAAAAATATATTTAAGAGCTGCTTGACATACAATGTATGTGTGGATTGTGATCAGAATTGTATGTGCCCCCAATAAAGTGATTTAAAAGAAAAAAAATGTTTGAAAGCAATGATGACTCTTTGAGGATTAAGGTATGCCTGTTCAACTTTGTGGCGTTTACAATAGCTTCATCTGCACATGAATGTTGAGGCAAGACTGACTCATAGCTATCTTAGGACAGGCTAGAACTGTTCCTGTGGATTTCTGAGACTTTAATTGTCTATAGGAGTACAAAGTCCAATCTGATAATTTCCTTTTTCATCTTTTGAAGGATTTGTGTATGTTCATCACGTTCACTGCCTCTTGGTGTACTGATCTCTTAAGCCCTTACTTATTTCTTGCTGGGCTCTGTACCTTAAAATCAATTTTGCCAGAGATTAGAATTCTGGCTCCTCCTTTTTTTATATTGCCATTGACTTGATATCCTTCCTTGATCCCTTTATCCCCAACTTGGTTTTGTCTGTGAGCTTGAGACATGTATCTTGCTGACAACAAATTTCTGGATTTCATTTCCTAATCCAAGCTGCTAGTCTTTGTCTTTTAATAGGGGAGTTCAAACCATTGATATTCAGAATTATGGCATACTCTATAAATTCTTTGCTGTCATCTCATTCGTTTTGTGATAGACATTTCTCTCCCTCTCTCCTCAGCAATGTTTTGTGTATGGGGGATATCCATTCTGTGTTATCTTACACTGCCCGACCTCTTCCCCAGTCCACTCCTTTGATGCCTGTCATTCAGATAGGAGGTTATGCGTAGGTCCTTGCAGTTGGTTTCATCACTCTGCCCCACCTTCTCTTTTCCCATTCGGAAACTCCAGTCTCACCACTGGCCCCAAGGGGCTCATCTGTCCTGGGTTCCCAATATCTCCAGCTCCCCTCTATACTAGTGTAACTTCTCCAGTTCAGCTGGATTTGTAAGGTAGAGTTGGGACCATGATAGTTGGGGGGAAGAAGCCTTTAGGAACTAGAGGAAAGTTGTATGCCTTATCACTGCCTGTTTGCACCTTGACTGGTCTGTGTCCTCCCTATGACTCCCCTGTAAGGTGGTGACCAATACCCATCAGTGGGCCTCAGGTCCTCACCCTGCTCTCGCCCTCATTTGTAATGATGTGATTCTTGTTCTTTGATGCTCGATACCTGCTCCCTACAGCTCTCTTCATCACACAGGCTTATGTGCTTCTTCCATGTGGCCTTTGCTGCTTCTGTGCTGAATAGTCACTTGTTTATCTTCAAGTCTTTGAGACTCCAGACACTTTATCATACCTGAGAAATGGTCACATTCACACGGAAGAAGCACACCAGCCAGTGTGGCCACGAGGTGTTGAAGGGTTTAGGTAGCAGGCAGTAAACAGGGGAAAAAAGCCATCACTATTTGCGAACCTTCCCAAAGCATCCACTGAGGACATGTGGGAGCATGAAGAAGAGTAGTGAAGAAAGTCGATGGTATCCAACTATCAAAACATACAGCATCTGGGGTCTTAAAAACTTGAGTGTAAACAAGCACCCATCTAGCTCAGGAACAACAAAGCCCACCATAAAATAAGCACACTTTCCTATTCTATCATGAGGTATTAAAACAATCAGGTTATCATGCATCAAAGAACTGAATGCATTTTCATTAAATGATATTCTGCTTTTAGGGGAGATGGGTGAGATATTCCACATTCTTTCAGAAAATCGCAAAAGAGCAAATTTGGGGAAATGGCATCAGAGATGTTCTCTGGCAGCTTGGTTTTTTAGGAGAGAATGCATAGTGAAGTTTAGGGTCTAGAACTTAAATACATACATACATACATACACACCTGCAAGAAAGTCTCCGCATATTGTCTCATGGTCAGAGACACAATTCTAAAAACTGCTATTTTATGAAGCAATAATTCAAAAGTGTCTGAGTGGCACTTCACATTTGCCTTCCTGTGAAACAGCTTTATATTTTTTCAAAGAAAATTATTTCAAAATTTCTTCAAAATTTGAATCAAAGTGCTACTTCCCTTCCCAGTAAGGGTCCTAGAGGCCTCCACTGTGGTATCCTGTCTGAGCGGGCATCCCTAGGCACTCTCCACTTCTCCCATCAGCAACACATCTGCTCCCTGAGTCCATGCCACTTTTGTCCACTTGCATTAGCCCATGCCACTGCAGCACCCTGTGGTGGACACGCCCAGCGGCTTGGCCTTAACACTCCCATCTTGAGGTTCCTGTCTGCTCCTGCCAGCAAGGAACTTAGATGTCTGTCATGCATTTTCCGCTGGTACTGCTTCTTTCTACTAGCTCATCACTCCATGCTCTATAGATAGCATGTGTGAGTACATTCTTGATCTGAAGAGCATATGTTCCCCATATATAGTCTGGTCATAGATCAACCCCTTTTCATGGCTATAAGGTCTCCTCCACCTTTGCCTTCTGTTAGGCATCTTTAAAATTAAAGGAAAAATTTTATCAATTGAACAAGAAAAACTGACTGCCAAGAATGGCCTTATACACTAGGCCCAAACACTCCTGGGGCATACATATAGGCTCCTGCCTCGGCTTCAGGCACTAATACTCACCAGTATTCATCTCCTAACAATTAAAGAACTCAGTCTCCATGGCAGTCAGACCCATCTCTATTGTAGGTCACAGAGAGTGTCCTGAAAATGTTCTTTACAGTAACACAGAGAAACACGTAAGGGTACCTGGTCTCCCAGGAACATGGGGCTTACAAAAGCACTTCGTAAGTATGAACAGACCACATCACTCAACATAAAAGCCAGAGACAAAACATATTGCCAGAGTTGATGATGCTCATAGAAGAATCAGACATGGAAGTGCCACTGAGAGAAATTTTCAGAAGTCTGCTTGGAGTTGAGGGAAGCACCTCAGAACAAGGATGCAATGATAGAGGAGATCAAGTCCACAATAGAGGGAATGGATTCCATGTACCAAAGGGAAATGCAGGTGCTAACAGAAAAGGTAACAGAAGCCACACACAATGTTGCAAAAATCATGATTAGACTTGAGTAGGCAGAGAGCCATATCAGTGATCTCGAAGACACTCAGACAGACCTCAACAAGCGAGAAACACAGTCATACAGGAAAAGTGAGAAAGTACAAGATGAAATGTGATCAATGACAGATACTATGAAGAGAAATAATATTCAAATAATTGGTCTACTGGAGCAGGACACATCACACAAGTCGACAGTCAAGATAGCAAAGTAATTTCTGAAAGAAAACTTTCCCATCTTAAAGAGTCAGAATCAGGCACTCATATAAAAAGCAAAGATGCTCCTAACTAGACTAAACTCCAAGAACTCACCAGTACATAAAATAGTAAAAATATTCAATTTTGAGGAAAAGAAAATATTAAGAACAGTAGGAGAAAGGAAGACAATCAAATACAAAGGACCTCAGGTAAAGCCTGTCAACAGAAATCATGAAGCCGAGAGAGTGGAACAACATCTTCCAAAATCTGAAAGAAAAAAATGCCTAAGAATCATTGAGCTTGCCAAATTATCCACTAATATTGACGGAGAGAAAAAGGACAACAAAAGACTGAAAGAATATGCTGCAAGACACCTGATCCTGAAGAAAATACTGGCAACTCAGTGAGCCAGAGGATAAGCCTCCACCAAACACAAGCAGGAGACCACAACATAACCGAACTCCACCCATAAGCCAATATTCAATAAAAACAATCACCAAGATAACAGGGTGTGAGAGGGAAAGGAAGACAAGAAAGAAGGACACCACACACAGAGACACAGCACACAGATATAAAGGGAAATAGGAAAATGCCCAAAATGCCAGACACGATATGATAGCAATGAATCCACAGATTGTGATAATAACTCTGAATTTCTTTTTTTTAATTAAACATTTTTTTAATTTATCATTTTATTGGGCTCTAATACATCGCTCTCCATCATACTTAGTTCCATACATAGTTACATACACTGTGCCAAGCACCCCCATTTGACTGTCCTCATCGACATTGTCCCAACATCTGCCTTTCCACTTGGGCCCTTGATATGGGCTCCCCTTCCTTTCCCCTCCAACCTTTACCCCCTCCCCCCAGTCCTCATTTCTCTGCAATCATTATTGTTTTGTCACATCTTACACTGCCCGACATCTCCCCCTACCCACTCCTGCCTACATCTGCCCTCCAGATAGGAGACCATCTGCAGATCCCCATAGCTGGCTTCCTCTCTCCACCCCACCCTCTCTCCACCCATTCAGCAACTTCACTCCCACCAATGACCCTGAGGGGTCCATCCACCCCGAGTTCCCTCGTTTCCAGTTCCCACCTCCACCAGTGTACCTCCTCCAGTCCAACTAGAACTGCAGCGCAGATTTGGGGCTGTGATGGTTTGGGGGAGGAAACCTTCAGGAAATAGAGGAAGGTTTTATGCTTCATTGCTACCTTGCTGGCCCATCTCTCCCCCATGACTCCCCTGTAAGGGGGTGTCCAATTGCCCACTAGTGGGCTTTGGGTCCCCACCCTGCTCTCCCCCTCATTCTTACTGATTTAATCCTTGTTCTTTGATGTTTGATGTCTGCTCCCTTCAACCCCTCATGATCACACAAGTTGGTGCGCTTCTTCTATGTGGGCTTTGCTGTTTCTGCACCAGATGACCACTTGTTCACCTTCTAGCCTTTAAGATCCCAGCAACTTTGGTGGCTGGGCACCATCAGTTTCCTCAGCTCTGTCTGCTCTGCACCCTTGTCCTCAGTGATCATGACAGGAGTGTGGGCACTTAATGACAGGCTTTTTGTTCTTTGATGCCTGATAGCCTGGTTCTTTCCACTCCTCATGGTTGCACAGGCTGGTGTGTTTCTTCTATGGTAGGCCTTGTTACGCTGTTTCCTCATCTTCAAGCCTTTGAGGCCTCAGGCATTATGTCTTGATAGCCAGGTACCATTTGCCATTTTCATCATTCTTTCTTCTGTCCGCACTTGTCCTCATTGATCATCTCAGGAAAGTGCATAGACAGTAATATTGTTTTTTCCCTGTTTGATGCCTGAGGTCTGATCCTTTTGACTCCTCTCAGCCACACTGGCTGGTGTGGTTGTCTGTGTGGACTTGGGTACTTCTCGCCTAGTTGGATGTTTATCTTCAGGCTTTGAGCCTCCAGACTGTACATCTTTTGATATCTGGGTGTCATCAGGGAACAGAGCACTAACTGACTCAGGGAGAGAGTACGGGTCTTGTCTCCACAGAAGCTCAAGTGGGTGTGCAGATCCCACTATGCAACACCCAACCGTGAGGTCAGTGGTGGAAGGAGATGTGGAAAGAAAGAACTACAAGGCTGGTCATAACCAGAGCCAGACTGACTCACTCAATGGAAGTCAGTGTGGCACAGAAAAGGTGGAAGAAAGTCATCAACATGCCACACCCACATGGAGAGAGACAGTGGCAAAGGGCATCTTGGGAGACACAAAGCAGGGAAGCAAGGCAGTCTGAGTCCCCAAAATGGACCAAATCAAGAAGGGATCACTCCTGGGTGGACAATCCAGAGAAGAGAACAACTGATCCGAGGGTTCCTAACAGCCGTGGGGGGAGAGAGGCATGGACAGACTCAGGGGTGGGGGAGAACAACCAGTGATCTGCAAATGGTGGGGAGGTGAAGGGGGGAGGCCCAATAGGGCCAAAGTAAATGTGATGTAACGGAGAGGAACTTGTGAAACTCAACTGAAGACTGACCACAAAAGAGGGATGGGTGGAAGGCAGAAGGAAATAGAGGAAGGTACGAGAAGGCAAAGAGCACAAGAAGGCAAAGAGGTCTAAACACAAGCATCTATGGATGTAATAATAACTATCTATGAAAAGGTGGGAATAAATTCAGGAACACATAGTTATAGGCTTCATACTAAGGCAGCAGCTGGACCTTGGGCCCCCACCCAGTCACTCCCTCAGTGCAAGAACATTTTCTTCTATGAATCTGGCCATGATGTTCACTGGCCCAATATGAAGTCAACTCTGAATTTCTATAAAATCAATTCATATATTAAAATAGAAAGGGTTGAAGACTGGTTCAGAAAATATAACCCAATAATCTGTTGCCTGCAAGAGACACATTTTAAGGAGACAGACAAAAATAAAATAAGAATAAAAAGCTGGCGGAAAGTATTCCAGGCAAATGGCAACTTTAAAAAGAAGGGGTAGCAATCCTAATCGCTGACAAAATGGACCATGAGTTTCAAACCATAAAAAGAGACAAGGAGGGTTACTGTATAAGGCTCAAAGTATCAGTAAACCAGGAACCAGGTAGTATATTATATATTCACTTGCCCAAAAAGTGAGTGATGGATTTCATCAACCTATTAAAAAGATGAAAAAAGGAATCATAGTCTCAACAGTCACAGTAGGTTACTTTAATACTCTTCTATTAGAGAAAGTCACTGGGAAAGAAACTCAGCAAAGAGACTATAGGGGAAAATAGTATAATTAGGCAATTGGACCTGATAGACATTTTAGAGTTTTCCATCCAAACACAGAAAAAGCACATTCTTCTTAAACCCACATGGCTTATCTTTAAGAGTAGACCATATGCTGGGACACAAGACAAACCTGAGTAAATTCAAACACAAAGAGATTATTCAGATGTCTTTCGCAGATTATGATGCCAGAGGTGAAGATTAATCAAAGGATGACCAGAAAAGCAAGGGCTCACAATTGAAAATTGAACAATGATTTTCTGTGACATGAATGGGTACAGACCTAGATTAGAGAGGAGGGTAGGAAGTTCTTAGAAACTAATGAAAATGAGAATACAACATATTAAAATTGATGGAATACTGCAAAGGCAGTTATCAGAGGTAGTTTTTCATATAAATGTTTATATGAAAGAAGAAGAAAGGCTTATTACTGATACTCTATCACAGCATCTCCAAAAACTAGAATAGAGTCAACAGAACAACCCCTCCAATAGCAAAAGAAAGGAAATAATAAACATCAAGGCAGACTTAACCCAGTAGAAAAACAAGAGAAGGATACAAAGATAAATGCAGCTAAAAGCTGGTTCTATGTTAGGATCAACAGAATTGACAGACCGCTGGTGAACCTAAGCAAGGAAAGGAAAGAGCAAGCCTCAATAGGCAGGATTAGGGATAAAACAAAGGAAATTACAACAGAACCCTTTTATGAGAATAAAAGGATAATCATAAAACACTGTGAAGGGCTGCATTCTAATGAATTTAGAAATGTGGAAGACATGAATTAATACTTGGAAAAACAGTCCCTTCCTTGATTATCTCATACAAAGTTCAAGAACCTCAACAAACTCATAGACAAAGAAGAAATAGACAGGGTTATCAAGATGCTACCAACAAACAAAGCCCCAGGACCAGATGGCTTCACAGCAAAATTCTTCCAAGCATTCAGGGAAGAGTTGACAAAGATATTCCACAAAATATTCCAGAGCATAGAAAAGAATGGCAAACTTCCAAACTCATTCTAAGAAGGCAGTATAACTTTGACACTCAAACAGGCAAAGACCCCACAGGTATAGAGAACTATAGACTGATATCACTAATGAACATAGATGTAAAAATTCTTGGCCAATAGAATACAAAAGTACATACAAAATTATCCACCAGGACCAGGTAGATTTCATCTCAGGGGTGCAAGTATGGTTTAACATCTGAAAACCCATCAATATTATACACCACATCGATAAGAAAAAGTATAAAAGCCACAGGAAAATATCAACAGACACAGAAAAAACATGTGACAACCTCTAAAACCCATTCCTAAATAAGACTCTCATGAAGAAAGCACTGGAAGGGAAGATCCTCAAGTAATACAAGCTATCTATGAAAAACGAACAGTCAACATCATAGTGAATAGGGAAAAGAGAAAAACAATTCCATTGAAAAAGGGTGCCACCAGACAAGGATGCCCCTTGTCCTCACTTCTATTTAATATTGTACTAGAGGTCCTAGCTAGCAACATAAGACAGCAGAAGGACATTAATGTATCCAAATGAGACTGAGCAGGTGAAACTATCATTATTTGCAGGTGATGTGATTCTGTACATTGAAAACCTCGAAAGTTCCACAATGGGAATACCTGCAGCCATAGAGAAATATGGAAGAGTGGCAAGATGCAATATCAACAAACAGAAGTCAGTAGATTTTCTATATACATCAGACAGGACTATGGAAGAGGATATCAAGAAGGCAGTACCCTTCACAGTATCCAAGAAAAAAACTGAAATACCTCAGCATATATTTAACAACAAAAAATTAAAGACTGACACTTGGAAAGCTATGAGACCTTACTACAGGAAATCAAAAGTGACTTCCAAAAATGGAGGAATATTTCATGCTCATGTATTGGAAGGCTCAAATTAGTAAAGATGTCAACATTACCCAAAGCACTTGATAAGTTTAGTGCTATTCTGATTCAAATACTAACAAGCTTCTTGAAAGAATTGGAAAAACTGATCATGAATTTCATACGGAGAGGGAAGATTCCCAGAACTAGCAGAGAGCACTTCAAGAAGGACAAAGTTGAAAGATTTTCTTCAATTGATTATAACACCTACTACATAGCTGCAGTGGTCAAGATAGTGTGGTATTGACAAAATGAAAGTGATTCAGACCAGTGGAAAAGAATAGAAAGCCCAGAAGTAAAACCATCAGCATATGGGACAAATGATCATTAATAAGGGTTCCCAAATCATCAAACGGGAAGCAGATGCCCTTTTTCATAAGTGGTGCTGGAAATCTGTAGAAAAATGAAACAAGATGCTTACTTCACACCATGCACAGAAACAAGGTCAAGATGGATCACTAACTTAGAAGTAAAATTCCAAACCATCAGGATGCTCAAAGAAGGAATTAGGACTAGACTAAGATCATTGGCCCAGAGAATTCACAGACCCACTCCAATTGACAAATGAGATTTAATAAGAATAAAACATCTGTGCACCAAAATAATTCACCAAGAGGATAACAAGGCAGCCCACAGACTGAGAGAATTATTAGTAATGATGCATCAGGCTTATTGCTAAAATCTGCAACACCCTCATTACCACCACTTATTAGTAATGACACAAAAGACTTATTATTAAAATCTACAACACCCTCATAGCCTGCAAAAAGAGACAAACAGCCAACCCTCTAAGGAAGTGGGCAAAAGAACTGAAAAGAAATTTCCCTAGGGAGGAGATTCATATGGCCAACAAACACATGAGAAAATGTTCCAGTTCATTAGCAATAAGAGAAATGCAAATTAGAACAACTGTGAGATACCATCTGTCACCCCTGAAGTTAGCTCAAATCATGAAATCCGAGAGCAACAAATGTTGGAGGGAATGTGGTGAAATAGGATCGCTCTTCTGTTGCTGGTGGTCGTGTAGATATGTGCAGCCACTGTGGATAGCGATCTGGTGATATTTAAAGAAAATGGAAATTGATTTACCTATGACTCATCCATCCCTCTACTGGGCATATGCCCAAGGGGGTAAGAAATAAAACACAACCAGTCATCTGTGTTATAATGTTTATTGTTGTGCAATTCACAATTGCAGAGTTGAAAACAATCTAATTTTCCATCAATAGACCAGTGGATTAGTAAACTGTGGCACATACACACAATGCAGCACTAAAAAGTACAATCACTTGAAACATGTCAAGAGTTTCTTACAAGAAAAGTTGGAAGGAATTATGTTCAGTGAGTTAAGCCAATCTCAAAAGGACACATACAGCATGAATCCCCCAAGGTAAATATAATCAGCATAGCAGGAATAGAAAAAATACACTCATCTCACAAAATATGAGTGGAAGAGTAGTCATTTGGGGGGTGGGGTGGAGGTCAGAGCAACCCCAGGAAGGTACAAGTGAATCCAACAAAAAGCTGGGGAAAGTTGGGGAGAAGCGGGAAGAAATGGGGTGGGGAGAAATTGAGATGATGACATGGGGGTGGGTGGAGATAGGGCACCAATCCACCCAGTGGGGGAGTATTGGCTGTATCTTCACACAACTGAAACATGCCTTCAAACCCCTTCATGATGTGCCAAACTGGGAGGACAACGTAATATGTGGAGGAATGCATGAAAAGACTCAACCACAGGGCAAGGTTCAACCAGTCTGACACTCATCCTGGAAGTGTATGCTGCAGAGAAGGACACTAGGCCTTCAGGTGGGGGAAGGAACTGACCTACTATACCCAGATGGAAGAAAACCAAGAAGGAAGAAGGGAAAGGGGCAGTCAGCCTAACCTCCACATAGACACACCAAGTCCAGAAGATGAGGTCCTGCATGGAGCTGTTAAGGCACAGAGAGGACTGTGGGACTAACAACAACTCGACATTTTGTCCCTTAACTGGAGCATATGGTGACAGGGGACAATAATGGGGATACGTGGCAGGGAGACAGTGTGGGAATGTAGCATAACAGATCAGCAATTAGAGTAAAACCAATACACAGAGGCCCTGAGACCCCGGAAATGGATGTTGGGCTAGAAGGAGCAGTCCCCAGATCTCCCAGGCCCAGGCAGGAGGGACTCTTGGGGGTCAATAAGTAGACCTAGACCTAAGTAGGTTTTATTTTTCTTTCTTTCCTTTTTTCCCATCTTTTCTTTTTATCTTTCCTTTTCTCTTTTCCACCATATGTTTTCATATTGTTCAGACTAGAACATGGATAGTTTGTTTAATTATATGGGTTGGACATGGAAGAGTAGCTGAGGGAGAAGGCGATGGGGCCATTGGCCCCAGGAGATAGAGGGAGAAGAAAGAGGTGGGGAGAAGAATGTAGTGAGTAGATGGCATCATGGACATGGGAACAGCTATGACATCCAAACCAACATCTAGGAGAGGATAGAGATCCTGTGAGCATTAGATCAACACCAAGCTAGTGGGGACAAAGCACTAAGAAGTGGAAGAAGGTGGAAAGTGGTAGTGGGGCAGGAGGCAAGAAAACAGGCAAGCTATAGGAAGCAAAGACATGGATAGGGAGATTAACAGGGGCATGGACTTATGTAAACACATTAATCCATAGTAATAGAGGTATTGGCCTATGTACATATATTTATAATATACTATGTACATATATTTATAATACACTGAGTCTGAAGATGGGTCTTGAGTCTTGGCTCTTACCTTTGCCCAATGTAAGAAGACGTTGTTCTGACAAATTGGCATTCTGTAATGCTCACCGTTACTCTCCCCTCCCCATTTGATCTCTGAAGACAAAATGAATGCATAGGCAAATGTGGTGCCCCAGGATGGTGCCCCACCATTAAAAGATTTAGTGTCTGGGGTCTTAAAGGCTTGAAGTTAACAGGCGGCCACCCAACAGTGAGTCAATAAGCCCACATGGAAAAAAGCACACCAGCCAGTGCAATTATCATGTTTTATTGCGACTGAGCAACAGACATCAAAATATCCACAACAAACAGCAAACAAACAAACAAATATGCATACTGAGAATGGACGGAGTTTGGAGCAAAAAATCAAAGCCTATTTGTGGACACTGGAAAATTTCACCACAGAGGGATCGAAGGGAGAGGATGAGACAATCAGGGTGCAGTAGACCACCAATAGATCATGCAATATACCTCTCACACCCCACTATCAAGATCCCGGTGCCACTTCCCACTCTGAACTAGACAGGAGCATGTACATAGGTATAGGCAAGAGATAAAACTCATAACGCATGGAATTCAGGAACAAGAATGGGAACAGAGACACCAAAAGAGTAGAGGGAAAGGAGAGAGGTGACTAGAAAGTGGGGCCCAGATCACAATGATTGGCATATAACCACACATCCCCATCCAGGGGGAAGAACAACAGAAACCAAAGGAGAAGGGAGACAGTGACATTTTAAAATAATGATCTATAATCTATCAAGAAGAGGGTTGTGGGGAAGGGGGGGGGCGGAGAAAGAGGAGCTGATCCCAAAAGCTAAATGGAAAGTAAATGTCTAGAAAAGAATAATGAAATATATATATCAATATGTCAGGTACAATTGATGTATGGATTGTAACAGGAGTTTGAGAATTCCCAGTAAAATTATCTTTAAAAATAGACTTAATATACAAAATTAAAAAAATTTAAACATCTGATTGCTTTGCCATCAAGATAGCATACTTAGGGGTTATAAAAAGTTTGTGGAAAGATTCAATTATCATTTAATTTGTCCATGAACTCATCCTACCTAAGGAAACAATAGAAAGAAATATTTTTAAGGCTGTGTTAAAAAAATAATAAAATTGAGAACTACTTAAAAAATCAAAGCTACATGTTGAGATGTTAATGCTTTCTATTTGTTGTCTTCTCTATTAGCCCATATAGACTGATGTCTCCATGGAAAGCAAATGCATGTATGAAAATCCTCAGTTTGCCCGCAACAAAAATTTCTTACCCATGTTTTCCACACAGTTATTAAATAGTAATGTGTATATACTTAAAACTTTCACTTCCAGTCAATTCTGACTCATAACTGTCCGATAGGGCAGAGAGTAACTGCCTTTGTGCTCTTTATGGGAGTTTAAAGCTTCATCTTTCTCTCATGGAGTAGCTGGTTGTTTGCCATTGCTGATCGTGTGGTTTTCAGACCAATGAATAACTCACACCATCACTTGCATTAAATACTAGACTTCTTTAAGGTATTACGTGCAAAGAGATATCACTTTGAGGAATAAGGTGACACTGATATCCACCATGATATTTTCAATGGCTTCATATGTATAAACAAAAGGGCAATATATGAGTATACAGAAGATATAAGACATTTGAATTACAGAATTGTTCAGGAATATAGAATATATCATGAACTTCCAGAAGAAGGAATAAATTAGTCTTGAAAGAAGGACAGCCTTGGAAAGAAGGATAGCAATATTTTTCTCACATACTTTGGCATGCTATTAAAGGGACCAGTCCCAGAAGAAAGACATCATGCTTAGTAAAGGGTAGATGAAAAAGAGGAAAATCCTCAATGAGCTCAATTAACACAGCAGTGGTAACAATAGACTGAGTAACAATTGCAAGGTGAGGTGCAAGACAAAGAGAATTTTGTCCTATTATAGGTGTATATGGGGTAACTAGAGGTTTGAATCAGTTCAATGTTACCTAACGATAAAAAACACATGTAGTAGGCATTTAAAAAAAACAAACAACAACAACAAAAAACAATGAAAAAAGTGTATTGTGTCCAGCTACAAAAGATATAGCATCTGGGGGCCATAAAAAATTGAAGGTGAACAAGTGGCTATCTAGCTCAGAAGCAACAAAATCCACATGGAAGAAGCACAGCAGTTTGTGTGACCACAAGCCATAGAAGGGATCAGGTATCCGGTATCAAAGAACCAAAAATTATATAAATATAAATGAGGAGGAGGGCAGGTAGCGAGACATCCCCTTATAGAAGGGTCACAGGGAGGATATGAACAACAGGGTGCAGTGAAGCAAGGATGAAACATGTATAACTTTCCTCGAGTTCTTCAATGTTTCCTCCTTCACACTATCATGATCCCTATTCTACCTTACAAATCTGACTATATCAGTGGATAAATACTGGTACAGATAGGAAACGGAAACAATTGAATCCAGGACAGATCATCCCTTCAGGACCACTGTTACTGGAAGGGTCGAGGGAAGGTGAGATAGAAAGAGGAAACCAATTTTAAGGATCTACATATAACATCCTCTCTGGGGTAAGGACAACAGGGAAGTGAGTGAAGGGAGACATAACAAAATAATAATAATTTATAAATAATTCATAAGTTATAATAAATTTAACTTATAAATTATCAAAGGTTCATGAGGGAGTGGGAACTGGAGAGGGAGGGGAAAAATGAGGAGGTGATTCCAAGGGGAACAAATAAGAGAAATGTAAGGGAACAGATACAGTAGATGGAGTAAGGTATGGCAAAATTAAATAAAAATAAATTGTCTTTATAATATAATAAGGGTTCCTGTGGTTTAGGGTGGGGAGGAGGGGGTAAAAGGGAGCTGATATCAAATTGAAGTAGAAAGAAAATGTTTCAAAAATGATAGTGGCAGTAATTGTACAGCTATGCCTGATCTAACTGAATGGTGGGTTGTTATAATATCTATTAAGAGCTCCCAATAAAATAATTTTTAAGAAACACAATAAACAACAGTCTATAATATCCATGTTTTATACTATATGAAATTATCACAATGCACTTTTCGTTTCAAGGGGAAAGTGTACATAAGCATACAGAGCTTTTCAAAATTCCTTTAAGCAGTATGGACAGGAAAAGTTAAAAATGCCTAAACAAAATTGAAATTTTGTTCCTGGATTAGAATCATAGTATCAATATGAGCATTTATACTTGCACAGGTAACCGTTGTCTCAGGAAAACATGATTTTTTTCCCTTCTCTTTCTACAGGTCTCAAATTCAAGCAGATTAGAAAGTAGGGTGATTCTATTTTTAAAAGTATCTCTGGGAGTCCAGGTTTAAAATATTGTGCATACCACCTGTGATTGTTTACTCATTCTTTTTTCCCCATTAAAATGAATGTCTGACCAAAACAATACAGAGAATTTAAATATCCCCACTTAATGATCCGAAGACTTTCTACCCACTGGCCTGTGTTACTGTATGTGTTTTGTGCATCTGAAGACTTTATATAGATTGGTATTGGATATGTGGGCTAATATCAGACTTATGAGCTTGGACTGTTCTGGGTTGGGATGCTTTCCTAATGTACAATTACCCTTTATATAAAACTCTCTTATGCACATATGCATGTTTATGAATTTGTTTCTAGTATACCTGGACTAACACATTATGGTATCAGGATTGGGTTGTTTCTTGGGGTCTCTTAGCAATATTTGTAAGGCATTTCCCCCAGACAATGATACCGAAGCAGTTCCTCCTGGTATATGAGCTTGAAGAGTTTGATTCATCTGCTCATGTGTGGGTTGTTTTCCTGGTAGCTGGTTAATCCCCTCAGGTGTGAGGGGTGAATCTATTGACTGAGCTACCTCAATGAACTCTAAGGGCTAAATATCCTCCTCTTCTAGACCATCAGCCCATGTGCTCCCATCTGATGATTCAGGTTCCAAATCATTTCTGATTAATGCCCTTACTTTAATATCAGACACGGTTATAGACCTGCAATTCAGCTGATGTTGTAATTCAGGGATTTGCATGATGAGATTTGATGTGGTTTTTGGCAATGTCAGCTCTATTCTCCTTTTTAGCACGTGCAGAAGCTTTTAGAGTTGTTATTCGGCAATTGAGATGTACCACTATGGTTCTGCGATTATCCTTTTCCTTGATCACATTTTCTATTGTAAGGTAAAAACAGATAGAAAATGTCAAACACATGACAACCTAGAGCCTCTCCTCTCACCAGCACTTCATCTATTGTGAGTGATAAGGGGGATATTAAGTTTGTTATTTCTCACCATGGATTAACACCACCCACTCTAGCAAGAGTAGCAGACTTATCCATGCCTTTAGGGGTAGAGACAGCTTCAGTGCCATTTGGCTTAATCCTAATCGGTCTGGAAAGCCAATTGAAGAAGTCCATAGCTATGGTTTTGTTTCTTTAGAACCACTCCTGATACCAATTATGTCATACAGGTGTTCTCTGGGGAAACAAAACCAGGTGTTCTCTGGGGAAACAAAACAAAAACACTTATGATTATAGATATAGATAGATGATATAGATATATACAGCATGAAGGACTATGATAACTAATTAGTCAACAGAACAGTACAAAGGGCTCAGTTCAACTCACTTCCATCAGTTAATATACTGGATGTCCTTAAATTCACTAGGGCTGCTGGGTCCAAGGTCAAGGAAGCAGACATTTGAGTCTTTCATAGAGGAGTACAGGCAGTCTGGCCACAGGTAACAAACAGCAGAGTGGGTCACTAACAGCTGGACAATAGCATATGACAGTCCTAAACTCAAGCCATGTATACAAGCCATGTATACAAAGTGGTGAAGCAGGTCTTGAAGGAGTGTCCCATAGATATTATAACTCACAAGTTGAGTCAGGGAGCTAGCCAATGCAGTCATATACTGGCCTGATTACCAGAAAGCAAGAGAAAGAGAGAGACAGGGCTTTCTGAGTCATTTATCTCTTTGCCCTCTAATTGTACTGTGACCTTATTAATCCCACAAGCTCTTATTGGCCAGGTTGGCACAATAAACCTATCACACCTATCAACACCTTTTGATAGGGAATATTTATTCTGAAATATTTTGTAGTAACACTATATGGCATAGATTACTATTTTTTCATTATTTTATAAATATACTGATATTTTAAAACATTTTATTGTAATTTGGATGAAGATTTATAGAACAGGTCAACTTTCTATTCAACACTTGATACATATTTTGTTTCATGTCACTCATAACAATCCTATAATGTGACACCATGACTCCCATGTCTTCCCTGTGCTTCCTGTTCCCATTTTTCCTCAGTGCTCTATTCTTTTGAAATGTATCCTAGAGTAAGTGCAACCCTTTGATCTCAATTAACCAAGTGTTTCCTCAGATCATAGTCCTAATCCCACAGAATCAAAAGTGCATTACCTTAAGGTGTTTGGTTACCTAGGTAGGTTTCATAACTTTGCCTCCAAATACACTACCACACTTATTTATATAATTGCAACAATAGTAAATAACCATTTAGATATGTTCCCTGTTCAAAGATAAATTAAAGATATAAATAGAATATATATACATATGTATACACAGAGATATCCTCCATAAAATGAAATTTCTATTTTCAAAGCTATGTATTTAATTTAGTTTTACATAACAGCCTTATTATATTCAAATTACTCTCCAATACACTTAATTTGTAAAATATGCACTTCCATCCTTGGAAACATTTTTCAGACTCATCCATTTGGATGACTGATTGCACATCCGTCGTTTTGTTCTTCACCTCTTCTATGCCATCAAATTGCCATCCTTTCATTTCCCTCTTCATTTGTAGAAACAAAAAGAAGTCACATAAAGTGAGGCTAGGTGAGTCACAAGAAAGCCAGCACGTTTTACGAAAACCTGGAGTACTGTGATGACTGTGTGAGTAGGTGCATTGTTGTGTTGGCCAAACTAGTCCTACATTTACCCAAATCAGTCATTATTTTGTCCCTTGGTGTTATTAAATCTTTCCATAACCCTTAAATAGAAATCTTGATGAACTCTAAATACACTGTCCCGCACACATCAAAAATACAGATGAACTTTGGTGTGATCTCATTGAGTTTTTATTGAAGTGATGATGGCAACTTCCACTGACTTGATTGGAGTTTGGTTTCAGGGTTGTATGAAGAGCAGCATGTTTCATCATGAGTAATGACCTTGTTAAAAAAAAGTCTGGGTCACTTCAGAGCTGTTCTTTCAAAGCCCTGCATGCTTCTACTACAGACTCTTTTTTGCTGGGCAGCAAGAACCTGAGGCACACATGTTGAGGTGACCCTTCTCATTCCCAAATATTCTGGTAAAATTAGCTGAACTTCACTCCAAGAGAGTCCAAATAATTTCCCTAGTTTTCCCTTGTTCCATCTTGGATCTTTGAATTGTGTTGATATTCTCATCTGTTTGGGAAGTTGATGGTCACTCAGAATTAGATTTGTCATCAATTGACATTTCACCTTTCTTTAAATGAGAAAACCATTCATACACTTGAGTTTTTCCCATAGCACTGTCCTTGTAAACTATGTTCAACAACAAATCAATTTCTATGGCACTCCTCCTTCCCCCATCCCAAGCAGGGAACAAAATATCATTGCTACCTGCTGTTTTCTTAAACTGATCATTACAAAATCAAATTTCTAGCAAAACTGTTTTTATGGAAAAAAAATTCACTGTGACCAGAGAGACCTTCCCAGGCAATGCCACTGAGTGCACTAATTCAGAGTGAGCTGCTGGATGCACGCCTATTGGGGAAAATGCATACAATGAAAATTCTGTCCAGCAGAGGTTTTTTTTCCATTGTTTCTGTTTTTTTTTGGGGGGATATCTTATACATACATGTTTGTATGTATATACATATGTGTATCTTTATATGTATAGTTATTTTTGATGTATATATAATTTTTGAGTAGTCTTCCTCCAACATCCATTCAATGTGTTTGTATATCAATGCATCTCTTTAGAGATCATTACTATTGCAGGATTGTGTATATAATTGTACTTACCTCTGGTGCCCTTAACTCTTCCCCAAACTGCTATTTTCTTCCCCTGAGTCCATAGTTATGTAATGTACTTTTAACTAGGCTTCAGTTCTCCTCAAATATTCCACTTCAAGCAATACTTCCATATTCTAGCTGTCACTTATATAAATTGTTTTTCAACACCTTTAACTTTGTCTAGAATGATTTTTATAATTGTCTTTATAATGCCAAAAATCATAAGCTAGTAGTTACATTCTGTTTATTACCTGCTCGTTTTCCCAATGATATATGATTTCATTCTCCCTAACAATGTCAGAGAATCCAGTTATACACCCTTGCTAATGTTTTCAATAGTGCTGTGTACTTTTGTCTTTCTACTATGTATATTACAATATGGTTTTAATGAAAAGTTTCCTGATAAATTATACTATTATCTCAGTATTTTACTTTTTTGCAGGGAGGGGAGGGCATCACTGTCTCTGGTGGTCGTGGGCGCTACCCAGTGCTGCTCTTGAGAGCCACCGCTGGATTTGAACCACCAAGCCTGCAGGCCACAGTGCCGCACTCAACCACTTACACCACTGCGGCTCAGCCCTATCTCAGTATTTTATTGTTTATTTATAAAGCTTCTTTTGTGATATGCCTTCATATATATTGATTTATTTGATTCTTACTACTCCCCATTTTAAATGTAATTAATATATTGTAGTCACCAGTACATTCTGTGACACATATTTGTGAGAAATGATGTTTCAACTTTGTCAGTTGGTTCGTCTTAATCTTATTCAATAGCTTACTTAAAACCACAGAAATAGATTGCTACAAAACTTTTATTCTTTTTTTCTTACACTTTTAAAATATTCTTTGAAAATCATTTTAATGGGGGCTCGAACATCTAATCAAAATCCATCCATCCATCCATCCATCCTGTCAAGCACATTTAAAACTTTCATTCTCATAAAAGTAAGATACTTGCGCATTTTTATTGTCTTCTTTCTCAACCCTTTATTATTTGTGTGAAAAAAATATGCGTCCTTACATGTCATTCCAATACAAACAAGGGGGAGGAGGAGCAGGAAGAAAAGAAAAGAAAAAAAAAAAGAGGGAGACAATGGCACTGGGAGAGAGGGTAGTAATCCATCCAGAGGAAAAGTGTCATTTATGTCGCCACAAAAATGAGAGTGAGTGCAGACCCCAGCAATGGCATGCCAACCCTTGAGAGCAATGTGACCACATGGAACAACTCATGAATAGAGAGGTCTACACGGTTAGCCCCAACCAGAGCCAAATTGACCATCTCTAGAATTATGTACTGCAGAGGACAACAAGTTGTGGAGCCTGCAAGTTGTGGAGAGGAGATGGTCTGCCTCATCTGTACAAAAACCAACTAAAAAGGAAAAAGGGAGAGCAAGGGAAGAGTGGCACACCAAGCCTTGAGGATGAAGTCCCTGCACAGAGCTGCAAAGACACAGAGAGGACTGTGAGAAATGATGTCCCCTTGCTTAAGCAAACTGTGCTGGAGAACAATACTCGGGACACAAGGAAGGAGTGTGTCCAGTCGGACCACCTCCACAGTGGGTTGAACCAAGGAGGGAACATAACAGATCAACAACAGGAGCAAAGCCAAGCCACAAAACTCCAGAGGTGCCTCCAAAATAGACAGCTGGCTAGGAGGGGAAGTTCCTGAAATCCCCAGGACTGATGGGAGATAAACATAAAACTCAGCAAATAGATCTGGAATTATGTATCCCGCTTCATTTTTTAATTTTGGTTTATTTTTTCCCTCTTTTTATTCAATCTTTTTTTCTTTTTGTTTTGTCTCTGCTATTTTCATTTTTCCTACCAGTATAAGATAGACATGGGAAGCAAATCCGAGGAGAAAGCAGTAGGACTGATGATTTTGGTGAAACCTGGGGAGAGGGAAGGAGGCTGGGGAAAGGAGCATAGAGCAAACAACATCATAGGCAAGGGTACCCTGGGGAATTAACAATGAGGAGAGTGTGGAGATTCTGATGGTGTTGGAGAACCAGCAGTCTAGTTGAGAGGAAGTATGAAGAGGCAGAAGAAGCTCGAGCTTGTTGGGGGTGGGGTGGGGTGGGGGAAGGTAAAGGGAAACAGGAAAGATCAAGGAATCAAAGCTATGGATACAGGTATTAACATATACGCACACTCATGTAAACATATTACTTCATAAATATAGAGGCATTGGCTCACGTACATATATTTATATGGTAATGCATTGAGGAAGTTGATGGTCTCTGGGATTCTCTGCTCAAACCTTCCCTCAATGCAAAAGCACTTTATTCCAACCTGGCATTCCATAATGATCACCCTTCAGATACTAGATCACTGAAAATGTAATGGGTGCATAAGCAAATGTGGCGAAGAAAGGCTTTCAAAAATAGAGCCTCTGGGGTCTGAAAGGCTTGAAGTTAAACAGGCAGCCATCTAGCAGAGAAGCAAGAAGCCCATATGGAAGAAGCACACCGGCCTGTGTGATCATGAGGTGGAATCGGATAACAGGCACCAAAAGATGCAAAACAATCAAAGGAAAAAAAAACATACTGTTGAGAATGAGGCAGGCCAAAGCAGAGATCCCAAACTCATTCTGAGGCAATAAGACATCTCCTCACAGAACCGTCACAAAGGAGTGATGGGTCACCCAGAGCACAGTAAGCACTAACGAAACAACCAATATTCCTCTGGTTTTTTTAGGCTTCCTTACCATCTCCTATCAGAACCCCAGTCCTGCCTTTCAGTTCTGGCTACAGGAGCATGCACACTGGTACAGATGAGAGTTGGTATTCAGGTCCAATGAACCTTTGAGGAACAGAATTGGGAGTAGAGACACCAAGCGTGTAGGGAGAAAGTGGGGGGCGGAGCGGAGGAAGAAGGAACCAATCTTAGTGAACAACGCATAATCTCCCTCCCCACTTCCAGGGGGATGAATGACAGAAACATGGTTGAAGGGAGACAGGGGATGGTGAGATGAAGATAATAATAATTTATAAGTTATTAAGTAGTCATGAGGGGGAGAGGGAGGGGAAAAAGCAACTAATACCAAGGGGTGAAATGGAAAGTAAATGTCTAGGAAATCATGATGGCAGCATATGTGTAAAATGCTTGAAACAATCGATGTATGGAATGTTATAAGACCCGTAAGAATTCCCAATAAAATGTTTTTTTAAAGAAAAGAAAAAATATGTGATCTAATATACTGATTTGAGTTTCCATTTTTTCTACAATTAACTATGGATGGGTGTTTCTCAGTGGGGGATTAAGCTTCAACCAAGTTTTAATGAAAAGAAACAAGAAAGGTAGGTTAATAACACACAGGAAAATGGCCAAGGGTCTGAATTAAGGCTTGTTCTATCAAGGGAAAGTCTATTTTCTTTTAAAGTCCCTTCCAGTCTCCTGCAACAATTCAAGTCTTTTGTAATTGTTTTCTGTGATTTCAGTTTTAATCAACATGAAATTTGCTGATTTGATTTATGGAAATGCCTTTGATAGCTTTTTTAATTAAAAATAATGTTTTATTAATACCTTCTAATGCCAGCCAGTGTTAAATAATATTTTACAATGCAAAATTTAAAGTGAAAATAGCAATAGAAAGATGGCAAAAGGTGCATTCATAATAATTCATAGTTGAAATGACATCATTTCACAAGTTAAATGTACTCTGACATTTTTTTGTTGTAGGCAGTCATGCAATTAGGAATAATATTATGACCTGTAGGGAAATTAAGTTCAGAGAATAGTAATGTAATAAAGAAATTATGCTTTCTTTTTTCTTATGTTATGTTTTCAGATACAATTCCATCAACTCAAAAATTCAAACTCACTACGAAGTTAGAAAAATATTGTTGGGAGGCTTTTCAAAATGGTAATCATGGTATGACATTATCTTATTTTCCCAAACTGAGAAGGATTTACCAGAACTTTGGTTGTTTCTTGGTAGAACCCTTGCTGAAAGTATGCATTCCCACCTCAATTTTTTGACCCACCTCAAATTTTTTCAGTCCAAATCTACATTTTACCCAATTTCCTCTAATTAAGCGAGGATGCTGTTAAAATATAGATTCTGAGTATCTATAGGAGAAATACAAGACATTTGGGATTAAAACATAATGGTCAGATTATCTGATTTAAAACAGAAATTATGAGATATAATTTTTAAGCTTATAGACTTAATCAATTTGCAAAGTATCCACCAATTCTGAGACTAAAATAAATGTCACTTATGGATTTTTCGCTGTTCCTGCAGTAATAATGCATAATTTTAAATTTAATATCATTTGTAATTTATACGATATATAATTTGTAATTCATACACTTACATGAATTATACATGTAGAAATATACTTATAACACATTTTGAGATCTGGCAAGTCAAGCCCCATATTCAGATTTTATTTTAAACATGTTGATTTGGGGATTCCATGTGCGCGAGAGGAGAAATGTGTTCAAGAGGATTTCATTGGCTGAATTATCAAAAGTAGATTGCCAGGTCTTTATTCTAAGGTTCCTCTAAGGTTCCTCTAAGGTTCTAAAGTGCACGTGAAGATTTTTGTTACTATGTCGACTTGATGACATGTTAGTTAAATATGCTAGCATAGATTTGTGTGATTGTTATTAGTGACTAATGGACAACAGAATGAGACTCAGCCCAAATCCTCACCATTGCCATGTGAATCTGTGGTTGCAGCCCTTTTATGAACTCATTGAAAGTCTTACTCCTCCCTCTTTTCTTACTCACCCTTTACTTTAGCAAGCATCATGTGCATCTCTAGGAACTGGTCCCTTCTGATAACATATCTGAAGTATGTGGGAAGTCTTTCCATCCTTCTTGCTTCTTATGGGCATTTCAAACGTATATGTTGGTTCTTCTGGCAGTTTATGGTATATGCAATATTCTTCACTGACACCATGGTTCAGTCCTAAGTTCTTCTCTAGCCTCCCTCATAAACTCTCTGCTTTTGAATGTGATTCAAAAGAACATGGCCAGGTACATCTTAGTCCTCAACATAACAGATTTCCTTTTACTATTTTATAGAGATCCTTTACAATAGATTTGCCTGTTATAGTATATTCTTTGATTTCTTGAGTACTACTTTCATGGACATTGATTGTGGATCCAAGTAAAGTGAAATCCTCAGCTAGCAAAAAGAAAAAAACCCTCCAAGTAAATGTAAGTCTTCTTCCATGGTGGCTATGAGCAGACTTGTGATTAAAATTAGTGTACAGCAACATTAACACAGAATTATAATTTCCTGTTGGTGCTGCAAACCACAAGCACTGTGGCTCAATACCACTAGCCACTCCACAGGCTCCTTTAAAAATTTCTCACACTCCCTGCTGTCAATTGTATTTTGACTCATGGTAACCTTATAGGAAAGGGTAGAATTGCCCTGGTAGGTTTTGGTTTCTGAGGATGTAAATCTTTAACGGAGCACAAAATTCCTCCTATCTCTGATGGAGGGGTTGGTGGTTTGTAACTGCTAACCTTGTGACAGGTTTGTAACTGCTAACTAGCCCAACTTAATAGCTGAGAAATTTCTATCCCTAAAAATTTACTAAAAGTTTGTCAATGGCATTATCTAAGGCTGGTATTTAATTATTTCAGCTTGTTTTTCTCTTTAATTCAATTGCATTTTCAGATTTACATGATTCTTTGTTGAGGCTTCTTCATATTTTACTCAAATGTGCTAAAATATATACACTTTAATACTATCTTGGTCTTTTTTAAAGAACCAAATCTAGAATGTATGTATCAAGTGCTTTATTTGGTTGATTTTGGTGGGAAATATGGTATTTTTTTATGAACTTCTCTGCTACTCAAAGGGATAAAAGCACAGGATCTGGCCAGAAATGTTACAATCAAGATATTTATTGAGTAAAAAGGAAGGACCTGCTTCCCAGCATGTCACAGCACCAGAAATTTCTATGGCGACCCCTTATATTGATTCATGAAAACCAGATTCATTCAGCCAACTCTGGGAGGCTGAACTAAAGACTTTTAGCCACTGATCTTCTTGCCTGGTCATCGGTACATTCTGAAAGGTCAGGAAGCATGCCAAAAGGAATTGGCAATGTTTGTAAAATTTTATTTTACAATAGTTTTAAAATTAAGAATTTATATATATATATATATATATATATATAATTTCATAGTTTAATCACATCAAGCTACATTGTTCAACTGCTACCACAATCTGTTTCCAAATTTTGTTGTCATTCCTGGACTCCTTTATCACTCCTGCTCACAAGACTAGCATAGTGAAACCGGAGTTTTGAAAAGCAGTAGGTGATTGAAAATTATATTTTCAAATTGTTAGAAAAATTGTAGAGTTTAACTGTGTTTAAATGTATGTCTTGTAACTCTCACTTAATCTGGAAAGAGCCTTGTGAGTGAGCCTTTGATTTTCTGCAGAAAAATAAACAATCTGAATCCAATTACCATATTGAAAATATCCCTTCAAAGTTTTCATTTTGTCATTTCTCTTCCACTTGACTGACTGCTCAGAATTTTAAATAATTCATTTGCATAAGAATATTTTTCTTAATTCTAGATAGTGTGAACATTTTTATGCAGATTAAAATGTACTCTTGGGCTGAACCCCTGTGGCATAGTGGTTGAGTGCAGTACTGCGGCCCATGGGCTTGGCAGTTCAAATCCAGCAGCAACTCTCCAGTAGCAAGTCTGGGTAGCTCCCACGACCACCAGAGGGCAGTGATGCCCTCTCCCCAGAAATAAAATCTACTCTTATATGAAAAGCTACTCTTATAAGAACCAGGAGGCAAAGGACATTTATAGAGACCTAAATATAGCATGCACATATTCAAACATAATGAGAGGGGAATAGAACTATGTACTCGCATCTATATGTTAAGAATTAAGTTTGCACATGGACATTGGGCCTCAACTCAAGTTCTCCCTTAACACAAAGACACTTTGTACTAACAATCCAGCATTCTGTGATGCTCATCTTCCCAACACGATTGCTGAAGACAAAATGTATGCATAAGCAAATGTGGTGAAGGAGATGGTTCCCAGCTATCAAAAGATTTGGGGTCTAGGGTCATAAAGACTTGAAGATAAACAAGAGGCCATCTATCTCAGATGCAATAAAGCCCACATGGAAGAAGCACACAAGACTGTGTGATCATGAGGTGTCAGTGCAATCAGGTATCAGGCATATAAGACCCAGAATAATGATACCCTATGTGAATGAGGGAGAGCATGGAATGGAGACCCAATGCCCATCTGTAGATTTTGGACATTCCCCTCACAGATGGGTTATAGGGAAGAGATGAGCCTGCCAGGGTGCAGTATAGATTGATGAAACACACAATTTTTCCCTAGCTTTTTGGTGCTTCCTTCACCCCACTATCATAATCTCAGTTCTAACTTACAAACTGGATTAGAGAATGCACAGTGCTACAGATAAGAGCCCACAACATAGGGAATCCAGGTTCAACAAGGAGAATAGAGATACCAGGAGGATTAGGGGAGGGTGGGGGGAACAAGGGGGAATTGAGCACAAAGATAAATCTAGAAACCTCTCCCAGGGGGATGAATAGTGGAGAAGTGGGTGAGGGGCAATGGATATAAGATATGGAAAAAATGATCTATAAATTATCAAGGGTTCATGAGGAAGGACAGGCAGGGGAGGGAGAGATGTGAAGCTGATAGGGGCTGAAGTGGGAAGAGGATGCTTGGAAAATGATGATGGCAGGATATGTGGAAATGTGCTTGACACAATGGAGGAATGTATGGATGGAGAAAAGAGATGTAAGAGCCTGCAATAAAAGTATTTAAAATAAATTAATTAATTACATGTACTCTTGTAAAATTACCCGGACAAGCCCTCCCCAAAGTGAAAATCAGATTTTAGATTTAATAGGCTGTGTGAATTCCTATGCGCAGCTGCTTTTATACAAATGTGTAATGTTATTAGGTAAAATGCACTTCAGATAAAATGCTCAGTTGTATGTTTGCTTATTTTTTCTTTTCTTTTTTTTGAATTTTTTCTTTTTATTTTTCCTTTATTTTTTAAATATAGATTTTATTGGGGCTCTTACAACATTTAATACATTGTTTGTATTAAGTATATTTGTACATATGTTGACACATTCATCTACATTATCTACTTGAACCCCTCCAGCATAAGCTCCTCTCCCCTCTTTCCTCTAGTTCTTTATTTTTTTTATTCCAACTCCCAATATTTCCCCTTTCCCCTTTTACTCCCCCATGAGCTTCCAATAACTTACGAAGAGTTATTACCTCTTCATATCTTACACTGTCTAATGTGTCACTTCACTCACCACCACCCCTACACCCCAGAGAGGAGGTCACATACCCTGGGATATAAATTTAAAATTTTCAGATCATTCAAACTTATTATGTATTGTATAATGTCTCTAAGATAAAATTGTGCAAAGATCATATAAAATATGGATCATCAAGTATAGGAAACTATAATGTGATTCTCTTTTTCAAAAAATCCCACTAGCTAAATATAAGAAAAAGCAAAATTATTTGAAAAGAAAAGAGAAACATGTTTTACTCCCTGAAGAACTTTAAATTTTCACATGAAAACTCATGAAGTGTTTCTCATCAGGAAAACTAAAAAAAATTTTATTAAAGTGAACAAGAACAGAAAAGGAATGTTTGGAGTCTCTATATACTTTAATAAGACCTTTTCTTCATAAGAAGCAATTAAGTCTTACATTAAAAAAAGTCAACAGAATACTCAAAAATACACTTTGATATCATGTCCATTAATTAGAACTTGAAGAATAACGTATAGCTAGCAGATATCATTTGTATAAAAACAAAATGAAATAGATGCCATTTGAGAAGAAATGTTACAACACCTATTTCAGTCTTAAAATGTAAAACAGTAGCAGAGTTCTGAGAATTTTCTGGGTAAGAGCAATTACCATTAAGAGCAATAGTAATGGTGTCATAAAATTAGGCTGTTATCATATCTGTAGCAAAATGCAAAAAGAACACACATTGGAAAACCACCAACTAACTGCTATACCTGTGTGATTATCAGCATTGTAAAGGAAGAAAAATCCTCATTGCAAAATGAATATTGTTCTCATGTATTTAAACCTTGTTCAATTGATTGAACATATGGAACCAACAAGTAACAAAGTATGAGGTACTTCCTCAAATCACCTAATTTTGAGCTGGGTATTCATTAAGGGCAACAAATTTATGCATATACTAGTGATGATTTTTCCACTATAGCAAAGATAATATCCATAACTAACCTTAATAATGAATAAACAAATGTTTAAATAAAATATAAGGACTATGTTTTTAGCTGTTGAAGCGTGCATCGTTTTATATTGTTAGTTTACCTAAAATTTGCAGCACACTAAAATTTTGCTCATCTCTTTGCTATCTTCCCAGCGGTGGGTACACTGGAGTTCATTGTTGAGATCACTGTGTATTTTGAGTGTATAGGAATGTGCAGGCATATTGAGTTGGTGTTGGGCTGTTAACCCCCAAATTGCAGTTTGAAACCATCAGCTGTTCCACAGAAGAACAACAAGGGTTTCTATTCCCATAAAAAATTATAGTCTTGGGCTGAAACCCGGTGGCGTTAAGTGGTTGAGCCTGCAGCCCGCGGGCTTGCTGGTTCAAATCCAGTAGCAGCTCTCAGGAGCAGCACTGGGTAGCTTCCACAACCAGCAGAGGGCAGCCATGCCCCCTCAAAAAAATGAAAAAGTGTATATTTAAAAAAAATATATCGTCTCCAAAATTCATAAGGGCAGTTCTACCCTGATCTACAGGCTCCTAAGTCAGAATTGGCTATATGCAGTGAAGTGTGTTGTTGTTGTTGTTGTTATTATTATTATTATTATTATTATTATTAACCTAGGGTGCTCATTTTACAGCAGCTATGTGAAACAATATTCTCTTTTAATTCACATCGCTTGCATTGGCTAATTTTCAGAGGTAAATTTCTCGACCTTTCTTTTTAGTTGGCTTTAATCTGGCAGCTCTACTGAAACATATTCACAATGGTTATCATTTTGTTATTTGAAATATTGATACACTGATTTTATGATTATAGAAATATGCAATTATGACAGCTCAAAATTATTAGAACGACTCCATTTTAGGGCATTTTTAGAATCTAGGAATGATTAAAAATATACAACTAGTCATAGAGTTTGAATTTATAAAGAAAGTAATGCTTTACTAAAACCAATTATATTTAAAGTATTAAAAATTATATCAATCAAACTTTATGGATTGCTATTAAATCATTTATTTATAGATAAAATTCATTTTCAGAGAATTTTATGCCTTCATAAGACGTCTACACCATTTATATAATGCCATTTAGGAATTCTCCACATCACAACCATAAACTATAAGTCACTTTATTTCAGTCTTAAAATGTAAAACAATAGCAGAGTTCTGAGATTTTTCTTGGTAAGAGCAATTACCATTAAGAGCAAAAGTAATGGTGTCATAAAATTAGGCTGCTAGCATATCTGTAGCAAAATGCAAAAAGAACACTCATTGGAAAATCACCAACTTACTGCTAGCGTCTGTGTGGTTAACACCCAGTGGTTCCATTGAAAAGGAAGAAAAATCTTCATTGCAAGCAAAAATGTAAGCATTATTAACACATCTGACTTTTGAAACATATTGTAAAGGTTTTTATGATCAAAGGCAGAATATAATCAGGCCTATTTAAATAGGTGAAAATGCAATTGCCTTTAGATTGGAATGAATACTTATGTGTTCTAGGTTCTACCTTTTTTTCTTTTTTAAACTAAACTTTTGGCTGAGCACCGTGGTAGTGGTTGAGGAGTGATTGAGTGCGGGACTGCGGCCCACTGGGTTGGTGGATCAAATCCAGCAGCAGTTTTTCAGGAGCAAGATTGGCCTCCTATTCCCACCAGAGGGCAGTGATGCCCGCCCCCCCCCCAAACATGGTATAAACTAAACTTTTAATTAAAATAAAAAATTTTCAGTTTAAAGTGCTAAAGTTCACGGTTTGAGATATTTTATTTCTTAATCATGTTATTGACATGAATTTCACCTAACACAAATTAATTTGAAAGTATTCTGGACTGCCAAAAAACAAGAAAACAAACAACCAAACAAACAAGTCTGGCTTGCAAGTACAGTCAAAATGGCCGTTAGAGGCTTTGTCTCTAAGAGTCTCAAAATTGTGAGACTTTGTCTCATGCACTTTGGACATGTTTTAAGGAGAGACCTTTCCCTGGAGAAAGACATAACACCTGCTACAAGAGGAAGGATTTCAACGAGATGGACTGGCACAGTGGCTGCCACAATGGCATCAAACATCAGGATAAGTGTGAGGACAGTGCAGTTAGGGCAGTGTTTGCTTCCTTGTACATAGGGGCATTGTCAGTTGGAACTTACTCCGAGACACCTATCACTAACAACATAAATCTGTGGTTCAAAGCCATCAAAAAGAGTTGTGCAATCATTATCATGAATCTAAAGTGCCTACTTAGTGAACTGCAAATCTTCTAATGAATTAATCTGGTACAAAAAAATAAAGTGTTCTCCCACTATAACCTGTGGACAATGTATGAGACCTCACAATTGTAACCCTTGGTTTGTTTTTGTAATTCTTGTTTTGAATTTGTAATTCTTGGTTTGTTTCCAGAACCAGAAATAAAGTGGTGACCAAGAAAACATAGCAAGCTTGAAAAGTATTGTGACTACTTATATTAATGTTTTCTTCTGTTAATTATTCTATTAATTATTTACCTCCTCATTTACAATTTATACCAACTTCCCCACTCTTCTTGTGTATGACTCCTTAGTATTTTCAATATTATTTTGTATAAATTATATAATTTAAAGTAGGGCATTCTATCACATTTCTTTAAATCTCATTTACTATTTCAGTTGCAAGCATGTTCTAGTTATTGTAATGTGTTCATTGCAATCTCAGATTAAACATTTGTGATTATATGTGTTTTCTATTTAAAACAGAAAGTAATGTGTATACAAGTGTATGTGTGTGCACCTACTAATTGAAAACTTGACAATTTTTTTTCTACTTTAACCTTTTATATTTCTGTGTACACCTTTGTGGAAAATTCAGAAAGAAGTTTAACATAGACTTTAAGGGAAATGGCATCAACAGACCATTATTTTATCAATTCCTAAGATCAGTTCCAAACATTTTTAATGAGACCACGTTTCTATTTTTCCTTCTTTGTGTAATTAGAAGGAGAATTTGTATTAAATACTGTTACTTATCCCTTCTGAAGTTTAAATATCTGGATATTTAGAAAAATTAAATAAATTATGATAATGAATGTGAGACTTTAAGGTATTTTACAAAAAAACATGTCTTAAAGTCAGTGATTGCATTCACATTTTAAAAATTATACACTGTTCATGGAAAATAGCTTCATTACAGAAAGTTTAGATACAAAAGGGTGAACATTAGTGTTTGTAGTAAATAAGAATGCATATAGCAAAACAAAAAAAAGGAAATGCTTTACTCTAATAGAAATATTTCATTTTCATGTAGCAAAGAATTCTTAATAATCATTGCTTCAGCATATCAATAAATAAAAGCCTGCAAACTATCTTTGTTTCTTTGGCCTTTTTGCTAATAGATTCAAGTGGATGATTCAATCTCATAAATCACAGTTTTATGCAGAACAAAAAAGACAGTAGATAAATAAAAAGGATCAAGTGAATTTGTACTTTATAATGGATAGTTAAATGGAAATGATGCTAAATATGTTCTGATTAGCATGTTCTTCAGAACCATGTCTTATAGTCATCTCTTGGTATTAAGGAAAGTTGTGATTAGTTTTGTTATTATCTTCAATACTGTAGTTCTTTTATTAAAGGAGAATTGAATGGGTAACTAGGAATCTTTACTAAATTTACTAAATTTAAATCCAGCCAAGGTCATGATCAAAAATATGTGGAGAACGAAGACAATTTTATCAATTCAAACTCTGTGAAGAAGGAAATAAACAAAAGATATAGCCAAAAATCTAAATCATTAATGGAAGAGAAAAATAATTATGGCAAGTATATGATAAATCTGACATAAGTTCAAAATAAGATTTGTGTTAGAGTCTTTCCACAATGCCTCCAAATGAGGTATGGCCAAATGAAATTATATTTATGGGCTCCAATATTGACCACAACCATTAAAATAATATTTAATTATATATATTTATATAAGAACAATGTATATATATAATGCAACTGAGAAAGCACTTGATAGAAAAATAAAAATATAAGAAAAATGTAAATGATTTCTTCTGGACAAAGGATATTTAAGTGAAAATAATAAAATTGGCTGCAAGTTGTATTTATGAAGGAAAATGATTCTTGAATCTGAGTTTATTTCCCTTTGGAAATATTTTTAAAATATTAGCTTATGTAACTGAAAATAAATGGAAATTGGAGTTCAGTTTCCTTTAGAGTTTTTTAAAACTCATTTAATTGAGGATTCATACAGCTCTTATCACAATCCATACATACATCCACTGTTTCAAGCACATTTATTCACATATTGCCATCATCATTTTCAAAACATTTTCTTCCTACTTGAATCCTTAGTATCAGCTCATTCCCCCATACCCCTCATGAGTCATTGATAAGTTATAATTTTTTTTCATGTCTTACACTGACCACTGTCTCCCTTTATATACTTTTCTGTTGTCTGTTCTCTGGGAAGGAGTTATACATAGATGATTGTGATTGCGTCCTTTCTCCACCCCCACTCTCTTAATCCCCTTCCCCTCCTGCTGTTGCTACTCTCATTATTGGTACTGAAATGTTTATCTGTCATGGATTCCCTTAACTGTGAGCTCTTAAGTGTAACAGTGTGGGTGCTGTCATCTAGCCAGATTTGTATGGTAGAATTTGGGTCATAATAGTGAGGGTTAAGGGTGGGAGGATGAGGGGGAAGCATTAAAGAACTAAAGGGAACTTGTATGTTTTATTGGTGCTATACTGCACCCTGACTGGCTCATCCATTCCTTCTGTAAGGAGATGTCTACCCTTTAGGTCTCCACTTCACACTCCCCCTCATTCACATCAATATGATTTTTTGTTCTGGGTTTTTGATGCCTAAAACCTGATGCCATCAACACCTCATGATTACACAGGCTGGTGTGCTTCTTCCATGTGGAATTTTTTGTTTCTCAGCTAGAGGCCTGTTTATCTTCAACCCTTTTGGACCCCAGATTCTTTATCTTTTGATAGCCGGGCACAATCAGCTTTCTTCACCACATTTTATTATCCACCAATTTGTCCTTGTTGGGAAGGTGAGCATCACAGAATACTGAATTATTAAAGCAAAATGTTGTTGTTTTGAGAGAGTACTTGGCTAGAGACCCAGTGTTGGTCTGCTATTTTAGTACTCAATATATAAGTATATATACATAGATATACTTCCCTATCATTATAGGTAAATGTATTTACATATGTACATGCTTATATTTAGACATCTATAAATGTTCTTTGACTCTTGGTTCTTTTCTTTTATTTTCCTTTGGTCCCACTATTATGTTGGCCTTCATTTGGGTTTCAGTAATTCCTCTCAGCTACATTGACCATGATTAAGCCCCACCAGACATCCTATGTCCTCCTTAACATTGATTCTATATCACTTGTTGTTCCCTTGTCCCTGGTAATACCCCACTTTCTTTCCCTTAAAACCCCCCTCTCCTGTGTCACCATGGAACCATTCGGATTATTTATTCCACCTATCTTGTCTAGATAGTCATGCAGAAACCATAATAGGCTCAAAAATAAAACAAAGCAAAACAAAACAACAACAACAAAAACTAATGACCAAAAATGGTCTATGAATAGTTCCAGGTCAGTTTGTTGACATTTAGAAGTGTTTTTCAGTCAAGTCTGGTGGGATGACACTCCCTCGCTGCAAAGTCAATTTTTGGTATTCCCGTGGGACTTCTTTATTCTGCTTCCTTTTCTGTTCTGTTACATGCCCTTAGTGTTTCACTCCAGTATGGTGAGGTCAGATCAGGTACAATTCCTGCACTCTGCCTCCAGTGTTGTCCCCTATAGTGAACTGTGGCAGTGAGAGATGTAATGTCTTTGACTGGTGGTGGGGCCGGCAATCTGGTCCTCTCTGTGCATTGGTTGTTTTCAGCCAGAATATTACCCTTGAGATTGGTAGACCAGGAGTTATTCCCGCTCTCCTTTCCTCTTCATTTGTTCCTGAGTGCGCTGATCAGACCTACCCCACTCCCAGAGTTGAAGCTTCAATGGTGTCCTCTGAAGCACTTTCTTCTCTGGGGTGGACAGGGATGGTGGTGGGGGGTGGACAGGGAATATGCCTAGGTAGTTGGGATAGAGGTCAGCTCTGCAGACTTCTCTATTGATCGTCTGCTTCATGTCGGTATGTTGCAATGACATCTTGGTACACTAGGCTGAAATCCGATCCCCACCTTTATGCCCCCCCCTCCCTTGGATGAGTTATAGTCCTGTTAGTTGACTGCCATATGTATCTCTGAATTGGGTCTAGCTCCTACCATAGTACTTGGACCTCACTCCAGGAATGTATGTATATTGTAGCATTTCCCCTTTGCCCTTTTTGGTATTTTTAAACTAACCTCGGTGGACTCATATAACATTTGTCCTTTTGTGCTTGATATACTTTGCTTAGCATGATTTACTTCAATTCTTGTCATGTGGTGATGTGCTTCATTTTTTCATCACTGCTTTTTAGTGATGCTGTGTGTGTGTGTTTCATTCTTGCTTTCTTTTTCCACCATTGAGGCAACGCTATGTTGGGGTTGCTTTCCCTTTGTTGAACTCTGTGTGGAGTTATTTTTTGTGATAATTCCTTATTTGATCTCAGTGAGTGTTGTTTTTCTGCAAGTGATGTTCTTTTACTGTATGTCGGGAAGGATCTTTATGTAGGGTTGGGTTTCTTTTAATATATTCTTTGAGATTTTCCTTGTCTGGGAAGACTCTTACTTCTCCATCTATCTTCATAATTTGGCTGGATAAAAAATCTTGGGTTTACATTATTTTCCTTCAATTTTTGGAAAGTATTATTCTGCTCTTTTCTCTTCTTCATAGTGTCACCTGACAGGTCTGAGCAAATTCTTATTTGTGTGCCTTTATAGGTGACTGTTTATTGTTTCCTACCTGCCAGCTGCTCTTAAGGTCTCTTCCCTCAAAGTTGAATAGTTTATTATATGCTTTGGTGACTTCTTGGGATTCAGTCTGGCTGGTGTTCTTTCTTCCTCATGAATCGTCTGTTTTTTATTCATGAAGCTAGGGAAGTTTTCCTCTAAGAATTCCCTCACCCTTTTATGCTGTTGACTTCTTCATTGTGTCTTGCTCCAGTAGTTCAATTATTGTGTTTTTCTCTTCATAGCATCAGACATGGCTCTCAAGTGTTCTTCAGATTATCTGATTACCTTTTTTGACTGCCTTTCCCACTTGTTGAAGTCTGTGTGGTTATCCTGTAGGTCGTTGGAGCAATCCTCTGCCTCCCCAAGTCTGTTTGCAAAGTCTGTGAATTTGTTACTGACTTTTGTTATTTTGTTCCTTAGGTCTTGTATTTCCCTTTAGTACATGGTCTGTATCTCTTCTATCATTTCATTCTATTTCTTTATTGCTTCCCTCATATCTTACATGACTCCCAGCAGAATTCTGACTTCTTTCTCTGGCAAATCAATTTCTATTAAGGGTGTTAAGACTTCTTCTGACATTGCCTTTTGTTTCTACTGTTTTTCCATTGTGGTTGTTGGGGCAAGTTGCTGTTTATATGTCTTTTAGAGGAGCCCTTTTAGAAGAGGACCATTTTCAAGACAAAATTGCATTAGGCTTTCTCTTTTGGAAAATTATAGGAAGCCTTTTCCAAACTGTCTGCAACTAATTACAGTGGGGGTGGGGGTGGCAAGTGATAGGCTACCACTTTATCCTCCTGTGGTTTTGCTGTTTCCCTAGCCAAACAGTATTTTGTTATTTGGTGGGCAATTTGGGTGGTCCTGTTAGGGGATGCTAGTCAGGTGTTTGTGTGCCCATGAAAACAGTCATGCACTGGATAATGTCACAGAATGCCATTAAGGTGTGGAACACCTTAGAGGGTGTGGGGTGTGCCTGCTGAAACGTGCGTGTGTGTTTCATGCTTCAGTTTAGAGCACCATCAATGGATCAATGGGGCTTGGTCTATTGGCCGAGTTGGGAAGGTCACTATGGAGGACAGATGGGGTTCCTGTAATGGTATGGAGGGCTGGAAAGATCTGGAAAATTTGTCATAAATGAAGCATTGTGGCAGGTGGGAGGAAGTCCCTTCAGCCACATGCAGTCCTGTGGAGGATGGGGAAAGGATACTTCAGCCATGTGGAACACTACAAAGGGCAGGCCAGAATTTCCTTAGCTTCTCAGAGGGACTCAATGGTATGTAGGAGGTCCTTCAGCTTTTTGAAGAGAAGATTCCCAGTCATTAAGGCCATAGAGTAACTATTCCAGGCTGTAACTACCCCAGCTGGGTAGGCAGAGTTGTCCTAGGTGAAGGGCAGTGTTCTGGAAGCAGGCAGTGGCATGTGAAAAGAAAGAGAGGGGGGGAAATAACTGAGTTTGCTGAGACTGTATGGGAATGAGAGAAGAGAGAGTGAGAGAGAGAAGAAAAAGCTAAAATGTGATCGACTGACTGTGGGGGTGGAGGACTTTAGATCCTTCCAAAAGACACCAAATTGTAGTTGTGTTGAAATGAAGACTTTGGTATGGCCAAGGCAGTTTGGTGGATGCTGAGCTTGTAGCAGAGCTGTGTCTTTTGGAGGAGTTAAATCATTATGACTGAGCATCTGGGTCATTCTTGTCTGGAACACACGGATCTCAGCAAGGTTTTCATATCCATCAGCTGGTGAGTTACTCTGAGTAACTTTTTTATCACCTATGGCTTAGCCTGGAACAAAGACTTCTTTAAGTTATGAAAATATAATGTGTTTCCATGTATAGTTTCACACACAAGACTTCTCTAGGAGAAAGCATAGAGTACCACAAGCTCCAAAAATGTTGGTTACAAGATCATTTTATGCTTAAACTTGGAACTAGCACAATGGCACTTCTGCTAAATTCCACTAGCTAAATTGAGTCACAAACATAGTA
>PVJH01019978.1:0-41629 GCA_004026705.1 Nesogale talazaci | reverse complement strand
CTTTGAATTTTAGATGAGTTTTTAGACACAAGACAAAAAGTATGAGTCAGGGGGAGGGTTAGTAAGCTAAATTGGACATTAAAAAATAAAAATGCCACAGATTAGGGGGCAAATATTAGTAAAATATTCATTCCATTTTGGACTCTAAATTATTCAAAGAGCTTGCAAAACTAAATTATACTAAAATAAAAATGCTATGGAGTACAAGAATGAAAGCCACAGACATCAATACTGCTATGTACACAATGTTGCAGTAATTGTGCAAATGTTGTACATACAGTCATCAATATGGTGATGTGTACAAGAAATTTAAAAAGCAAAGACCAGCTAAAAAACAGACTTATTAAAAAAGACTACAAGGCTGATCTTCTGGTAATCTGTCAATGTCACTAATAAAGCCACAAAACATGAAAAAGAAAAAAGAAAAGACTACAAGAGTAGTTAATCACAAAGAAGAAATGACAAAGTCATCATAAATTAACACATTTCAAATAGTCTATTTGGAAGGAATCCTGCAATGTACATATGGAAGGAGGTACAGTGTTAAAACATCAATGATATTGTTGCAATTTAGATATTTAACCCTCTAACTGCAATTGGAGATAAGTAACAATAGTTCAACAGTGTAATTGGTTATTATTAGCTTAACACCATTCCTCCTTTCAAAAGTAGGTTGAAGGGTCTTTTTATATAGTCTTTTTAAACTGGGTTAATTTATAACGATGTTGTCATCATGCGTTTGTCAGTTTGTGATTGTGGTGATTGCGCTTGACTCTGTGATCATAGAACGATTGGATGCTACAAAAGTGTCCACTTCCACCAATGAAAATGCAATCCTGTCAGATGACATCATAGATTGACCCAGTGGCTACAACCATGGGCTCGAAAGGAAGGCTCATGGTGAGGATGGCACAGGGCAGGGCAGTATTTCCTTCCAAACAGTGGTTTGCTCACCATGAGCTGAAATCGAGTCAGCAGTTGACAGATAAAGAGTAATGCTTTACTGTTGACCCCTTTTCATTAGAGTAAGTGGGTGAAATAGACTCGCTGCTACTGAGGCGTTTCCAAGTCACAGTGACCCCAATGCAAGAAATAGACCAATTTTATGCTATGAAATACTAATTGTTCTTACTGCAGTAACATTGCATTTTTGATGGAAAACATTACACGCTCTCATCCCTTACAAAGCCAGTTCTCATCTGCTGAAAAATGAATCTCAAATGTTTAGAAGAGAAAGGAATATAGATATCTGAAACTGGCTCTCTCTCTCTCTCTCTCTACACACACACACACACACACACACACACACACACACGCATCACTGCCCTCTGGTGGTCATGGGAGCTACCCAGCGCTGTTCCTGAGAGGTGTAACTGGATTTATTTGAACTGCCAAGTCCGTAGGCCACAGTCCCACACTCAACCACTTACGCCACCTGGGCTCAGCCAATAATATATATTTTTAAAGCTATATTGAGCCCTCATTTTGTGATCATAAAATAAATAGACTAGTTGTGACATACTTCCTTGTTTGTGTTTTCTGTTGGAAGGCATCAGTGAAATGCATACTTTTTCTGGTCGCTTTGCCACTAGAATAATGATCGTCACCACAACAAAAAATCAGAATTTGTTATCATCAATAGAAAAATTGGGAAATGTAAATATTAAGAATAGAACTAATAAAACAAAGTTTTTGAGCATATTTATGTTTTTCTGTTAATTAATTTAGAGCTACTTATATATAGATTGAGATGTTTACATGTGCACTGCTTTGGCTTTCCTCTTGCAGTCGGCTTCATTGCATGTGTTTTGGGAGGTTGAGGAAGACTTTGCAGATTGGTGTCAGACATATGGACGAATGTTGAATTTATGGGTGTGACAGTACTGAGTTGGGATGCTTTCTTAATGTACACTATCCTTTATATAAAACTCTCTTTTTTACATATGAGTTTCTGTTGATTTACTTCCCTAGTTTACCCAGACTAACACATAAGTTTTTAATTCCTCAAGGATATTTACACAGGAGAATTTCATCTATGAAGTCAGAATGGCAGACAGTGTATCTGTGGTTAGATCAATTGAGAAGCCAGCATTGATGAGTTTTGTCTAATTATATTGTATAGTTATTTGATTGTCTTAATTAAAATATGTCTAAAATATTATCATCCACTTCGATGAACAAGAACTTTTAAAATATTCAATATTTACTAGTTGATCATCAGAGTAAGAAAAACTACATTTTCTCTATTTTGACTTCTCACTAGCATCATGAAAATTAATTAGCAATATTTTTTATACAAAAACAAAGAAATCCTGGAAACCAACTCCCAAAGCATATAGAATTATATTTTGCTTCATAAAAGTTGGATTTTCAGCAGATTGTCTATGATGTTTAAGCATACAATTAATTAACAAAATGATAAAGCAAATGTTTATTGAACTTCAATGTGCCAGGGGCTATAATAAGAACCAAGAGAACTAAGATCAATTAGAAGTTGTTCTTGCCTGGCGAGATCTTATTCTAGTTTGGTCAGAAAGGCACTTGAATGAATAATTACAATCTATTGTGTTCAAGGGTGTGATTAATTAAAAAGAAACTTTATGTGAAGATGGACAAGGAATTGCCTGACTAATTATAGGTTTGTTATATCCTTAAGTGAATCAGTCCTCTTCTAAGAAGACAAGAGAAAATAGGACTCTAGATGGAAAGCAGGAAATTGAAGTGCACAGCATAATGATCCTTCCTGTGCTCAGAATGTTCCCCGATTGTGTTAGGAAGTCAGTTAGATAGTGGGCTGCAGGACACGTGTGATTCAATAGAAGTACTGGGAGGGGGAGTTCTGGGAAGGGGGCTGACTGAAGACCTCCTACATGAACAGCCAGCTGTGGGATCACCAGATTGGCCGGCAAGGTAGCCATGTTGTGGTATTGGAACATGAAACCAGGTCTTGCAGTGCACGCATGCGCGCGAGCGCACACACACACACACACACACACACACACACACACACACACACCAGAGCTCTATTTTGTCAGTTCTCCCAAAGAAAACCCAAGTGTGCTTCTATGTGTGCGTTCCTTTTCAGCGCACTTGCCCATGCTTTGCATTCCTTGGTGATGCAGAGGCAAATCCTGGCTTTTTTTCCCTTTTCTCTTTCCCCCTTTCATCAACAATTTAGTGACTCACCAGTGTAGAGAAGTGGCCCAGGCTGTCTGTACCTCAGGAGCATTCCATGGACACCTGCACACACACCTGGAAGTCATGGGGGAGAGCTCTTATTAGTGAAAATTCTTCACTGAGACCCAACTCCCTCTGGTAGATAAACAGCTCCAGGCACTTGGAGAGAGTTTCAGAATGAAGGAAACAGGCACTGTTTCAATAATTATGCAGTTTCTAGGAGGCAGATAGAAATAGCCTAGTTCGTTTTGAGAAAGAAATACAAAACTCCTCACCCCTAAGAAAGAAACAGAACCTGGCATCTCCAGGTTTTTCAGTGGCTTTCCCCCCACAGGTTAGATCGTCCTCTGATTACAAGCCCTTCTTGCTAAGGCATCAACTACAATAAACCATTTATACATGAGGACCACCATAAGGAACTAGGAGCAGATAGTTCAGATCTGTACAGAAATCCATTGTCATGAGTGCAATGATAGAAAGAAAGAGTACATATACTCTCCCTATGTAATACACAGGGTCCACAGAGACTGGTGGACTCATTATATCTCTCCCTTACCTCAACCATGATAAAATCTAGACACTGTTCCCTCCACCTCAGAAACACACAAACTCTTTTACCTTGCCAAGTAAAATCCCATCTTCCATAACTCTCTTCTCCAATTAATAAAGAATTACTACACCTAAGAGAAGGCTTCTTATGGTTAATATGACCATTTAAACACTATTCCAGAACACGTAAAACCTAATCATATTTTAACCCAACTAGCACTCCTTCCTCATCTATGTACCCTACATTTTCTAGCACTTATCTAATCCTCCCCTATCCTAAAGAGGAGCCCTTCACACCTACACATCCCAGAAGATAAAGATCCATCATCAACTCATCCAAGATGAGACACAAGCAATAGCCAATATCTCAAGCTGCACTAAAAAAATGTAGAGAAACAAAATTCAATCACTGAAGATGACCCAAACTCAATAATATACACAGAAAAAAACAGCCCTTGCACTCCTAGTGAAACGATGCTTGAGAATATAGCTTAGTGTCATGCAGGAAATTAGGGGATCAATCCTGAAAACAAATTAAAATAGTGATACAAGAATTCTCAAAACAACAGGAAGTTCAGGACTTATGGAATAGCAGAGCCAAAATAAATGACAAGGTGAACAACATCAACAGCAAAATAGTAGATATGGAGAACTGAATTAGTAATCTAAAAAATAGCCAGGTATACTTCATCAAATGAGAGAAACAGTTAATCAAAAATCCAAATGAATCTGAAGAAAGCCTGAGGATGATGTGGGATTTCATGCATCAAAATACTCAAATTACTGGATTTCTACAGCAGGAAGAAGAAGAAATAAGCCTATTGTTAAAAATAGCAAGGGAATACATGGGGGTGGTCGGGAAATTCCACAGTATCGCAAAGGAGGAAGCAGAAAGAACCTCAATTAGACTTACCCCCCAAAGAAAACAGACACAAAGCCCACACTATTATATCAAAATATAATAGTCAAATTATCCAATATTAGGGAAAAAGTGAGAATCATGATAACAACTGGGGAGAAAAAAAGCAATTACATATTAATGGTACACAGATAATATTAGCTCAAACCTCTCCAAAGAGACGATGCAGGAAAGAAGAAACTGGAACAATATGTTGCAAAATTGGAAAGGCAACCATCAAAATCCAAGAATCCTTATCTAACAAAGCTCTACATCAAATTCCATGAAGACAAAAAATATTATCCAATAATGAAATATTTAGAGAATTTGTAAAAACAATATGAGTGTCACAAAAATAATTTCCAATTACTTATGGACAGAAAACCAACAGCCACAGCACAAAAGCAAGGGACCACCACAGGATGTAACATAACCCAGAAATCAACACACTGAAAATAGTACCTAAACATTACAGATCCAATGAAGATAGGGAGACAATATCAAACCCCTAACAAATACAGACTGTCCTACAAAGGAGAAGAAATGAAAATAGCAGATACAAATAGTACAAGATGACAGAAACTAATCAACAGCTACACGTAATTACACTGAATGTTAATGGTTTATTTGCATAAAGGGTACCAGACTGGATTAGAAAATAAAATTCCTCAAGCTGCTGACTTCAAGCGACACATCTCAAACTCACAGACAAAAATAAACTGAGAGTCAAGAATGGCAAAAAATTTACCCAGCTAATAACAACAAAAAATACACAGGTGTGGTGGCTCTAATCTTGGACAAAGCAGACCTCAAGGTACATGACATAATGAGAGATAAGATCTGGCCAGAGAGATACCATGATCATGAAGGTGGTTTTCCCAGAGTGAGACTTATCCATTGCATTGCATATATGCTGACTCCTGTGATTTCCCCTAATGTGGGAAACTCGACTGAATAATTTGTGGTAGTGGGAGGCTGTGTGTGCCCCCTCCCTTGTTAAAAAATGAAGGAAAAAGAGAGAGATAAGAAAGGACATTATATAATGCTCAAGGAATAAATAGATTAATAATCCAAAAATATTATAAATATAAATGCATCCAAAAAAGACCCATGGAATTCATTAACCAAATTCTCAAAGAGAGGAAAAGAGAAATCATGGGAATTAACAATAATGGCAGGTGATATCATTACACTGCTCTCAAACAAAGATAGACCAACAGGTAAGAAACTCAATAAAGAAACTGAAAGGCTGAAGAACACAATCAAACAACTCGACTTAATAGCCAATCAACATAAAATTGTACATTCTTCTCCATTGAACATGACTCATGCTCAAAAATAAATCACATTGTGAGGCACCAGGCGAGCTTGAGAAAATTCAAACATATAGAGGTACTTCAGATCACTTTTTCTGAACACAATTAAAATAAAGTTGAAAATTTACAACAGAAAAAAAAAGAAAAAGAAAAAAACCTGAAGATTTAATAACACACTTCTCAAGAATCAATAGGTATTATATTAGAGAGCTGTGGCAGTCATGTGCTTATGTTAATTTTATGATTGAAATGTAGAGGTGGAGTCTAGCCTGTTAATCTGGAGATAGCCATGGAGTAGCCAGTGGGCATGGCTTTCTCCTGAGACTTCTGGGAAATCTTGTGATATTTCCCTCATGAAGATGAGAAGCTATCTCTCCCAGTTGTTGGGGGTTAGTCTCAGAGGCGATGAGTCACAGAAAAGACAAGATGGCAGTTTTTGAGAAGCTGGAGGAGTTGGTGGAGAGATCACAGGGCTTTGCCCTGACAGAGCCAGACCTCTGAAGCTGGAGCGGCATGCTGTTAATAGACCCTGAGCCCTGGAAGCAAGGAGCCATGAGGAGACCCCTGCCAGTGCCAGAATTCTGAACCCACTGACCTATGACTTCGTGAGTCGGAAGGAAACTTTGTAGACTGATTTCTGGCATATGGGTTAATATTGGACTTATGACATTCTACTGGACTGGATTGGGATGCCTTCTTAGTATCACATTCCTTTTGAATATAAACCATTTCCTTATATGCATATGTGTGTCTATGAAATTTGATCCTTTAGTCTACCCGGACTAACACATGGTGGCAGGGATAGAGGTTATGCATGGGCACAGCAACATGGACTTCCACTTACCAAGGCTGACTTGGCCACAGCCACTGCTGAGTGCCCTATTTGCCAGCAACAGGAACCGACGTTAAGTCCAAAGTATGGAATCATTCCTTAGGGAGATCAACCAGCAACTTGGTGGCAAGTTGATTAAATAGGACCACTCCCATCCTGGAGGGGGCAGCACTTTGTTCTGACTGGAATAGACTTCTATTCTGGATATGGATTTGCCTTCCCTGCACGCAATGCTTCTGCCCAAACCACCATTTATGAACTTACACAATGCTTCATCCACTGGCATGGCATCCCACATAGCATTGCTTCAGATCAAGGAACTCACTTTACAGCAAATTCAGTGCAGCAATGGGCCCACGCCCATGGAATCCACTGGTCATATCATGTTCCTCATTATCCTGAAGCAGCTGACTTGATAGAACGATGGAATAGGCTCCTGAAAACACAACAGCGACGCAAACTAGGTGGTAACAACTTGTGAAGCTGGGACAGTGTTCTCCAGGAAGCTGTATATGCTTTAAACCAGCAGCCAATATATGGTGCTGTGTCTCCAATAGCCAGGATTCATGGGTCCAGGAACCAAGTGGTGGAAACTGGAGTGGCACCACTCACTATTACTCCTATTAACCCACTTGCAGCATTTTTGCTTCCTGTCCCAGCAACCCTATGTTCTTTGGGACTGGAGGTCTTGGTCCCAAAGGAGAGGAAATTAAGAAGTTCTTAGAAATCAATGGGAACAACAATATAGAATGTCAAGACCTATGGGATACAGCAAAGGCAGTTATCAGAGGTCACTTTATTGCAATAATGTACACATGAAATAGGAGGACAGAGGTGTGATCAGCACCATAACTGAGCACCTCAAGTAGTTAGGGCAACCAGCATCATAATTCTTCTAACAGCAAAAGAAAAGAAAGCCTAAAAATTATGGCAGACATAAATGAACTGGAAAGCAGAAGCATGGTAGAAAAAATGAACAGAACAAAACAATAGTTCTTTGAACGGATCAACAAAATTGGCAAACCACTAGTGAACTTAATGAAGGAAAGAAGGACCAATCATCAGTATCTAGAATTACAGATGAAACAGGGGAAGTCAGAAACACCCTAATGAAATAAAAAAAGATATCTACACATACTATGAAAGACTTGTCCAATGAATGCAATAATGTGGAGGTTATGCACAAATTTTGGAAAATTACTCTTTCCCCAAGGTAATGCATATGCAAATTAAGAACTTGAACAGACCCATAACAAAAGAAAAAATAGACAAAGTCATCAAGAAACTCCCAACTGAAAAAGTCCCAGTCTAGATGATTCACAGGATAATTCTACATTGAGGGAAGGGTTGACACCAATTCTACAAACTCTTTTAGAACATAGAATGAGATAGCAAACCCCCAAACTCATTTATAACCCTGATACCCAGACCAGGCCAAGACTCCAAAAGAATAAAGAACTATGGATCAACATCTCTAATGAACATAGATGCAAACATTCTCAACAAAATATGACCAATGGAATCCAATGACATTAAATAAACAAACAAATACATACATATATACATACACCATGGCCAAGTTGGATTCATATCAGGGATGATTCAACATTCAAAAAGGCTCAATGTAATCTACCACATCAACAAGAACCATATGATTATGTCAAGTGATGCAGAAAAAAAATGCATCTGATAACATGCAAAACCCATTCCTATTAAAGACTCTCAAGAGCGAGGATTAGAAATTGTCAATAGAATAGAATAGAATAGAAGCCACATACAAAAATCTAATAATTTATATTATACTCAAAGGATAAAAAGCTGAAAACATTTACACTGAACAAGAGAATCCAACAAGGATGCCTTTCTCTTCAACATTGTGCTGGAAGTCCTACCAATGCCACAGAATAATGAATGGCAAGATATCAGGGTGTCCAGTTGGGTAAATAAGAAATAAAACTTTTGCTATCTGCATATTTTATAATTTTATACATTGAGAATCCTAAAGAATCCATGAGATTGATTGAGGAAATACAGGAATTTTTGTAAAGTATGAGACTACAAGATAAACAAGCAGAAATAAATTGGATTCCTCTATACCCGTGATGGGAATACAGAAAAATATATCCAGGAACCACTGTATTCCCAGTAGTCACACAAAGACTGAAGTAACTAAGAAAAAATTAAAGAAAAACCTGAAACAACTGTATGATGAAAATTGCAGAACATTACTACAAGAGTTCAAAAGAAATCTACAAAAATGGAAGCATATTCTGTGTTCTTGAATGTGAAGACTCAATATAGTTTATACTACCTAAAGCAACATATAAATTAAATGCACTCCCAATCCATATTCCAGCAACTTTCTTCAAAGAAATGGGAAAACTTCATATGGAAAGGGAAGACAACCAGGATAGGCAAAGAGCGCCACCAGAAAAAGAAAGAAATGATGGCATTGCACTACCTGACATTAAAACTTACTATGCACCCACAATTGTCAAAGCAACCTGGTATGGGTATAATGATAGATAATCAAACAAATGGATCATGAAAGAAAAACTCAGGAATAAGAGGATCAGAATGCAGACAATTGATTTTTGACAAAGGTCCAAAAAACCTTAAATGGGCAGCAGATGCCCCCTTCATTAAGTATCAACGGAAAATCTGGATGTCCACATGCAGAAGAATGAAATGACTCACTCTTTGGACAAAAACAAACTCAAGGTGGATTGAAGATCTAGATGCAAAACTCAAAGCTATCCAAATCATTCACAGGAAAATCGGAATAAATCTAGGAGTCCTAGTGCAAGAAATACATGGGGTACCAGAATTAGCAAAGGAAACATTCTGTGGAAGATAGTATGGAAGAATCAGACCTACTACAAATAAAACACTTGTGTATACTGAAAGACTTTATTAAAAGAATAAAAAGAGAGCCCACGGATTGGGAAAATATATTTAGTAAGGATATAACAGACAAAAGACCAATTACTGGTACTTAGACCTTCAGAACTTTACAAGTTTACAGCAAGAAGATAACTAATAGCTGAGAAGGTTAGCAAAAGACATGCACAGATAATGCATAAAGGATGACACTCAAATGTTTAATAAATACATGAGAAACACTCCAGGTCAAATAACAATGAAATACCACCTATGGAATTACCATGGTTACTGTAGGCCAATTAAAAAAAGAACAACTGAGAACAGAAATGTTGGAGAGTGTATGGTGAGACAGGAACTCTTATCCACTGCCGGTGCTGTTGTAAATATGTACAGACACTATGGAAGGAAATATGGGAATACCTAAAACAGATGAAAATTGGACTACTACATGACCCAGCAATACCATTACTGGTCATCTACCCAAAAGAAATAAGAAGCAGATCGCAAAGAGACACATTAGTCATAGCAGAGTTCACAATAGCAAGAATCTGGATACAGCCTAAATTTATATATACATATATAATATCTAAAATATATAGTATATATATCTAAAATATCTAAAATATCTAGTATATTTTAGATATTTATACATTATTTGTATATAGAAATACCATTTTAAGATATGTATTATCTTGGCAATGCTGTGATAGGCATTCTGTTATATTATGCTTATGCTCATCATATATACATGTGTGTATGTGTGTGTGTGTATATATGTATATATATGTATATATATATATATATATATATTTCAACTCTGGTACATACACAAAAAGGATATTACTCCATCCCTAAAAAACAGCAATGAGATCATGAAATGCCTCAACTCGTTGAGGGATCTGGAAGACATTAAGCTGAGTGAAGTTAGATTGACCCAAGAGAAAAAGTACTATATGAGTCCACTGTGGTAGGTTCAAGCAGCAGAACGGGCACAAGCTCAAGCTTGCAGCTTGTCCAGTGTTCTGGAGGGAACCAAATGTCCTTGTAAAGAGCTGGACGAGTGCCAATGAACCTCACATCATCCACTCTAGTTAAGCCACGTGGCTGGAGAGCGTTTCATGGCAGCTGGGAACACATGGTCAGGGGAGGGGCGTGTGCTGAATGGTAGCCATGTCAATCTGGTGTGAGGTCCCTCTGAGAGTTAGTGGCCATCAGATGGAAGAGGTTTACTGATGGGATAGGCAGCACCGGAGAAGAGAGAGGGAATAGTCAGTTTGGGGTGAGCATAGGTACATGTCTGTTGGGGATGGGAGGAGCCTTGGGATGGTCTTAGGATCATTAGGTAAAGGGGGTATTTAAAGATCATTAGGTAGAGAGGGTATTTAGTGGTGTGCATTGGGAACTCAGAAGTGACCTAGAGCAGGAGTCTTGACACTGGAGAGCCAATCCTGTCCCTCCTAACAACTTTAAAATCACTCAAGAGCCTTAAATATGTTTTCCCAAACAAATGAAATCATGATGGCCTGAAACAATAACCTTCAAATGTTTTCAGTGCTAATTTAGAGCTGTACATTCACAATGAAAGAGCCACATATGGTTCGTGTGTCACAGGTAAGCCTTATGAAGGTATCCTGGGAACCCAGGCCAAATGTTGCATGACTCTGGGACACTGAATCCTGGCTCTGCAGTGTGCACATCATGCTCCACAGGCTGAGTCAGTGAGAACCCAGAGAGGAACTCCACTGGGTAAACTGGCCCCTCCACCAGATGGTCTTGTAAGATGAAGAAGAAAGCCAGGAGACACATGGTTGCTGACATAGAAGACAGCTGTACCAAGGGCTGTGACTGTTTTTTGGCAAACAAGGTCTTGATAAATCAGCACCATTTTATACTGTTTTAAGATATGTATTATCTTGGCAATGCTTTGATGGGCATACTGGTATATGCTTATGCTCATCTAAATCACAGAATTGCATCTCCATGGCTTGAAGCTGTCTTATTTTTTCATTAGTTTTTGTAAATGAAACCCAGAGATATTGTTCCTACAGGAAAAGAAAATATGAGCAAACTTTGGTGGAAGGGAGATATAGAGAAGTGAGAGAGATAACAGGGTGATGGTGTAAAGAAGCCAGGAAGGAAGAGAATGTTTTCAAAAACATGTTTGGTGATGGAAGAAATTATACAATTAAGTTTGGCATAATTGAAATATGGAATGATATGGCATATGGACTGATTCTCAAGTTACAGCAAATTTTTAAAAAAGGAGGGCATAGATCCAGGAATGGATTGGTGCTCACATTAAGTCCTAGTTCCAACTGAAAAATCAGTTCTTCCAACCTTGACCTCACTCAATACTCACCTTCATGAAATGATCACTGAAGATATGGGTGCTGCAACAAAGTGTGGTGAAGATAGAAGATGGTGTGTGCCTATCAATCGGGATAATGTCTGTGGTCTTAAAGGCTTTTGCTCAAGCAAGGAGTCATCTGAAGCACCCTACCATGTGTGATCATTGGATCACAATTAAAATGTTGATGCAGTAAGAAAGAAAACATCTTAGCAAAAAAAAAATTATGAATTCCAAATTTTGGGGGGCTGTGGGTGACAGTAGGTGTTCAAAACCCATCTGCAGCGTATCTAGTAAGACTCACTGGCCAACCTGCTCTAGGCACAGGCAAGAGTCTTGAACAGTCTTCCTGTCAAGCAGAGACCATTGTAATCTTGATTATGCTGGACTGAACTCAATATTTTGTCAGTTGACCTCCCTATAGATGCCATATGAATTTGTTCTGGGTGCAAGTATTTCTTACAGGTTTTATGACAGAAATTCCTTCCTGGCTTTTTCATGTTGTTGGGGATCTTTTCCTTCTTATACATTATTTGTACTTTTGTCTATAAACCGTTATGCTTTTAACCATACCACCTTTGAGTGATTTTGTTTTTTATTGGATCTTCCAGCTGTGAAGACCAGGAGGAGTGGCTGCATAGTGATGATAGCTGATACAGGAGAGTGAGGGAATCCAGGGATTGGGCACTGGTGATAGGGAGGCAAAGGGGTTTCCTGAAGTTAGTAATGACAAAAGAAAGGGGGAGGGAGCACTAGAATGAATTGTGATTGCTTATCTCATATTAAAGGTGATTTAAACATGGAGGGTGGATATTGTAAAATTGATGTGGTGATGAGTGTACAATATCTTCTGCTATAATTAGATGACTGAACTATTGAATTATAAAATATATATGTGAATTACTTGCTAATAAGATTGTTGGAAAAAAATGAAAGGCAATTATACAGTTAAAAAAAGGAAAAACATGGGTGGCTGGATGAAGGTTGCACTGTTACAGGAATATTAGGCTTACCTGAAACACAGCATGGTTTCCAAATACCTGATCCCAGAAAGTTTGGAAATGAGCTGAGTTCTGTAGTCTTCAAAGTGTGCTGAAATTGGTTGCATGTGTCCATGTTGAGAAGGTATAAGTGTAAATACTCCCATGTAATATGTACTTACGGCGGATAATCACAAGTAAATGTGACTTTTATCTTCCCATAACATCACCAGTTGAGAGAGATGTTAAGCATCGCTCACAACAATGATTATAGGAGTCTAAATTACCTCAAATTTTATACGTTATGAATGACCTAATTTGAATTTCTTGTAAACACCTGTTGGGCGATTGCTTTCAAGGACATTTGAAATGAAGCACAGGTTGAATTGCCAGTAAAATTCATTGTATATCTAAAAATAGTGTGAGCACTTATGGACAGATATAGCATTCATTACCATAATCTTCTCCTTTGCAAAATTCAAATTGTACTAGTAGTGCTGTAACTATTACTACTGCTCTTTCACTCCTACTCTTGCTAATAATTGAGACTTCCAGAGTTATTGTGAAGATACCCATATTGATTATTAAAATGGTTGGTATAATGTCGGATATAGAGTAAGTGCTAATTTAGTTTGTTTGTTTTTATTACTAGTGAATTCCTGAGTAGTACAGTTAACCCACATGTCCACTAAGGGAAAGGGACATATTTCAAAGCACCGAGAAGTGTCTCACAAGAAAATCTGGGTGACTGACTTCTCAAAATTCAGTCATTGGAAGCTACAGTGAACCCCTGTGAATTGGATTAAGTGGACGGGGAGAATCAAAATTAGTATAGTAATTAATTAATTAAAATTTTTGACATTAAAATTTTTGCTTTTGCTTACCTGCTAATGTCCTTGGACTATTTTTTTAATTAAAAATCATTTTACTGGGGGCTTGTACCTCATTTCTCCAATACATAAATAAATATACTGTGACAAGAACCCTCCCATATCCGCTGCCATCATCATTCTCCAAACATCCACCCTTTCCTCCAGCCCCTGGTGTCAGTTCTTCCAACCCGTCCCCTGTTCCCCTATTCTCTCTCACCCATTCACCCTCAATACTTTACAAATTATTATCATTCTGTCATATGTTACCCTGCTCGACACCTCCCTCAGCCCACTCCTCCATGCCTGTCCTCCAGATAAGTCATATGTAGATCCTTGCAGCTGGTTCCGTCTCTACCCCATCTTCTCTCCACCCATCCAGAAGTTCCATTCTAACCACCAGCCCAAGGGGGCTCATCCATCCTGATTTCCCCATATCTCCAGCCCCTCTCTCCACTAGTGTACCTTCTCCAATCCATCTGGATGTGCAAGGTAGAGTTGGGATCATGATGGTTGGGGGGTAGGGAGACCTCAGGAAGGAAACTTGTATGCATCATCATTGCCTGGCTGCACTCTGACTAGTCTCTCTCCTTCCTGTGGCTCCCCTGTAAGGTGGTGGCCAATTACCCACCAGTGGGCCTTAAGTTCCCACTCTGCCCCTCCCCTCACTTGTAATGAAGTGATTCCTGTTCTTTGATGATCGATATCTGCTCCCTTTGGGCCCTCTTGATCACACTTGATGGTGTGCTTCTTCCATGTGGACTTTGCTGTCTCCATGCTGAATGGCGACTCAGTTATCTTCAAGTCTTTGAGACTCTAGACATTCAGTCATTTGGTAGCTGGGCACCATCTTTTTGTTTGCCTCTGTACCCATTTGTCTTCAGCGATATCAGGAGTTAATTGGTCCATTGATTTTGATTTTTGTTCTTTGATGCTTGCTGCCTGATAGTTTCAGCACCTCATGATCACACAGGCAAGTGAGCTTCTGCACAAGAACAAACTCGAGGCGGATCACGGACCTGGAATAAAACCACAAACCATCAGGACCATTAGCACGAGAATCGGGGAAAATCTAAGAACCTTGACCCAGGGAATACAAAGGCTAACTGCAACAGGACAGGGTACACCTTCAGGGGAAGCTGAAATTGACAAATGGGACTTAGAATAAAACACATGTGTACATCAAAGGACTTTACCAAGAGGGTAGCCAGGCAACCCACAGACTGGGAGAGGATTTTTAGCAACAGTACAACAGACAAAGGGCTTATAACAAAAATCTACAATACCCTCATCTCAAGCAAGAAGAAGAAAACAGATAACCCTATGAAGAAATGGGAAAAAGAACTGAAAAGAAGTTTCACTAGAGAGGAGGTCCTTATGGCCAATGAACATATGAGAAAATGCTCCCACTTACTAGCCATCAGAGAAATGCAAATCAAAACAACAATGAGATATCATGGAACACCCTTGAGGCTCGCCCAGATCAGAAAATCAGAGTGCAACAAATGTTGGAGGGCATGTGGTGAAATAGGAATACTTCTATATTGTTGGTGGTCGTGAAGACATGTACAGACCCTATGGAAGGCAGTCTAGCGATACTTAATGAAAATGGAAGTTGAACTACCCTACGATCCAGCTATACAACTATTGGGTATATACCCAGAAGAGGCAAGAAATAAACCACAGCCAGCGGTATGCACGCCAATGTTTATTGCAGCACAATTCATAATCGCAAAGACGTGGAAGCAAGCTAAATTTCCATTAGTAGATGAATGGATTAGCAAACTCTGGCACATACACACAATGGAATACCATGCCTCACTCAAAAGCTCAGACGAACACATGAAACACATCTCTGCATGGGAAGAACTGGAGGAAATTATCCTTGGGCTATATTTATTCAAAATTTTAATATAATTTAGGGGCATAAAAGTACTTATATCCAGGTAACAAAATTTCTTAGGACATTGCACAATATCAGGAGACATATGTAGGTTTCATGCAGCCTTTCTTTAGGAAAATGATATCTTTGATCCTACAGATCAAATCATTTGTAAGAATAGACTATAATCTATTCATAAAAGCACTAAGAAATCAATAATAAAGGGCATAATAGACAGTTGTATGAGTCAATAGAGTAAGAGTTGTAATGGTAAGTAATGATTTATCAAATAGTCTGTAAGAAATCCAATTAAGATTCAGCCAATGAAATTGAATTTGATGCCTGGCTGGGTATTAATATCCCTAAGATTGAGAGTCTTACCATATTTTTCATATATTCTTATGACAAAGAACATGCTTTGATAGGTAGCAATCATTTGCCAAATGGTTTTTTAATTAATCAAAGTGTCCAAAAGTATTTAATTTTTAGCAAAGACAGCACAAAAAAATTTGAAATGTGAAAAATTTTCATTAGATTTTCTATGATATAATTATAGGATAATTAAAAATGTGAAATAAAGTTTAAACTAATTAAACTGCAGATAATAAAATACATTTCAACAGCAGATGCATAAAAACGTTAGCATAATAAGAATAAATAAAGAAGGGCTGAGCCCCGGTGGCATAGTGGTTGTGCGCGGGATTGCGGCCCACTGGGACGGAGGTTCAATTCCAGCAGTGGGGCTGGACCTCCTACTCCCACCACCAGAGAGCAGTGATGCCAAAAAAACAAAAACCAAAAACCAAACAAAAGAATAAATAAAGAAATCAATAAACTTTCTTCTAACGTTAACGAAATGTTTTCAGAACCTCTAGCTTCAAAATAAAGGTAATCTCAAAGTATTAACCATTGAATGATTCAATTTATATAATATTCCTTAAGTGATTAGCTTATAAATCTGGGGACTAGTAGTTAGTAGTTGGCTTCCAGGTTACCATGGTAACTGCTCGAGGTCAGTAGCTTGAACCCACGTGCTCTGTACTTCTGGACAGTCTCAGAACATTTCTGGGAAAGTCCTATCCTGTCCTATAGGTTTGCACTGAATCGTCCTCACTTGATGGCAGCGAGCTATTTTATTATTTATCTAGTTAGTGATTTAGTTATTTATTTTTCTGTTTCATGATGGATGAAATGTGTGTGTGACTAGTACAAGCAAAAAGAGTGATTGAATCATGTTTGGTGATGGATTCATGTTTCATCAATATCAGTCCTTCAGTTATGAAATAGAACCAGTCTTGCATACCATTTAGTTTCCTGTGGATAACTACTCAGTCCTTCTTTTCCCAAATAGGTCTTCTTGTTGAAAGGATTTCCTGAGTACCATCATAGACACTTAACAGCTTTGAACAATAAGTTTGACGGTCAATTTTTAAATTTTGTTTTGGATAAGTTATTTTTTCTGTACCCTATACCTAAAACTGAGAAATTATTAGCAAAGTTTTATTAACATTCTGCATTCCTTAATTTTGTATTAGAGAAATTGGAAAGAATAATGACTTTATATTTCACCCCTGTAACTTGTACAACTAAAGGTTCCTATATCTTTTTTATATCTTTTCAAACACAGGCAATAATATCCACATGCTACCAACATTCTGTTTCAATTCATTTTCAATGAAAGTCAAATATTTATTAACCCTATTATTTTCCTTCCAAGATATTGCAGTCAATTGTAATACTTTCTCACAACTCTAATATATGAATGACTACTTTTCCTGTCCTCAAAGAAAAAATTTCTCAGCAGCCACACCCACACTCTGGACTTAACGCCACTACAGTAGAATTGTTGTTCCAAGATCTCACTTGAGAATGATTTAGTGAAATAAAACAAAACTAAGTCTTTGTTTCCTATTTGTCTGCCAGTTGTTTGCACTGTGGTGGTATGCATGCTGTTTAGATGCTATAAATCCATTTCAAGCACCTGCAGGATCACTTATGGTAAACAGATTACCTCAAAGTTTCCAGACTAAGAACGGACTCGGAACAAGGACATGGTTTTCCATTTCTGAAGTATTAGCCACTGAATCATGAAGAAGAATATTTCATCAGTGTTGAGGAGAAACTTATTAATAGCCTTTATTGTGAAAATGATACCACCTTGTTTGCTTAAAATAGAGTCCTTGAAGAATGAATGATGAATGTCAAAGTTGGTAGCCTTCAGTGCAAAGTACAACTCTATATAAAGATAACAAAATTTCTCACAACAATGCTAATAATCAACAGAGAGAAAATTTTGAAATTTTAATAAATTTAATTTCATTTAGAACAATAATCAACATTCATAGAAACTTAAGTCAAGAAATCAAAGACATATGCATTTGGCAAATCTCTTTAAATTGTTAGTAAAGTCATCACTCTGGGAATTAAGATTCACCTGATCCAACCCATGGCATTTTCAGTTACTTCATATGTGAAAACTGGACAATGAATAAGAAAGACCACAAACTGATTTATACATTTGAATTATGATGTAATTGAAGAATGTCAAGTAAACCATGGGCTGCCATAAGACTAAATCAATCTATCTTGAAAGAACTAAATATAGCTTGCTCCTTACAAACCAGAATGATAAGACTGGCTTCCCATGTATGCTGGAAACTTTATCAGGAGGGAGAATTAGCATCTTTGAGAAAGACATCATGGACGGAAAATAAGAGAGTCGTATAAATGAAGAAGAGCCTCAATGAGATGGAGTGACAAGGTGGCCGAAACAGTAGACTGAACTGTAGCGACAATTTGAAGGAGGGGGTAGGAGAGGGCAATGATTCCTTCTATTGTAAATTGAATGTTTATGAGTCAGAACTGATGGAATATAATGACAACATTATAGGTACTGGGAACAATATTGTTTCATTGAATAAATAAGCATATTGGTTTGAAGAATAAAATATTTTTCTGCTCTTACCAAATTTTACAGTATCAGAAACCCAAGGGGTCAGTTCTATTTTACTCTTTAGGGGCAAAACAAGTTTAGAATCAGCTCAATGGATCTGGCCTTGATTCTGTTTTTTAGTTTATAGAGAAAATTTTAATATAACATATGTATTCTTATGTTTAGGGTGAAGCTATTTTACTTAAAACTTTAAAAGTACAGAATGCAGAAAATATAAATTCTTGTAAATATATTGTTTTTGTTTTTATAAAAACAGAAGTGTGCATATAATTTGAACAGTGACATATGCCAGTAACTGTAGGTAATTGTGGCAGATTTATATAGTTTATTGGAAGAATGAAGCTTAATTAAAAACTCTCTGGATAATATATGGATATTGAAATTTCTCTTATATGCTTCTTTTATTTAGATACAATAAGATATTTGTGGATAAAACCCTAATTCACTCTTAATTGCTAATATTATATACAGTTTATTCTTTTTCTGAAGGGAAAAGTATGTAAGTACCTTAACTAATTTTGTAGTGCCATTTTTCTCTTCAAGAGTCTATAAGAGTAACTTTAATTATCCTGTTGATTTTACTGCATTATTTTATTTATGCTCTGGCATCTGAAAAAATAATAATTGTAACCAATGATGCTTTCTACATTTAGATGTTTACCAAAATACTATGGCACACTTTGTTGAAACAACTCTGAAATATAATGATCACACTACCTACTATTTCTCAGTTTATCTCAGAAACTGCAAAATCAAGTTTATATGTTCCTACTATCTACATCTAATCATGAGGTAAACAAATGCAAATATTTTACTAACCTCTACCTAGGAAGTATTTTTCATTCATTTATTCCTTAAGTTCCTAATTTCCAATGCTAGCATTCAGCTCTGTTGACATCCCCCAAAGTTCATCTGAAATAGATGCATGTTCAATATATGGTTTGATGTGTGTGCTCTTTTCTACTTGGCGTGGATCTGCTAGTTTGTAGAAGTAGCAATGAATATCTGGCTCCCATGATGATTTCATTGTAATTCTAAAAGGCTGCCAAGGTCTTTGAATTGCAATTCAGCCATGTGTGAATAAAACAATACAAAAAATTTATTGCAGCCAGTAAAAAAAGTATGAACCTAAATATGTAAATTCTTGATATATTGGCACATATTCTACAGACTGAAGCTATTTAAAGTGAATGATATGTACAAGATGGTGTTAAATATAGATAGAGGTAGTTGAACACATATACTGAAAAATCATCAGATAATTCAGGATTATTGTCAAAAGCTGTCAAATCAAGGGCATGGAAAATAGATTGATAGCATAGGTTATTCTTTGTTTTGTTTATAGCCTTCACTAACAGTTACATTTGATTTAGAGAAGGCCAACTTGCATACATTACTTTCTGCTTTCTTTATGGTTTCAATAGTCTATTTTGCAACTGAGAAAATTCCCTGACTTTGCCTACAATATTGCTACATTGTGGTAATATTGGTATAATATTACTTTCAAAGTTGCTTAATATAATATTCTCTGGCTTTATGCAATACAAGCACATTTTTGACCTGCTCCGCTTCTGACCTGAGCCAGTTCACTCCTCCTTATGCAACCTGGTGGACCCCCGCTCCCAGGAGGTCACCATGTTGACACCCAATTCACATAGCGTACTACGGCCTGGAACTCATGGACTCAAGGGATCCTCCATCCTCAACCTCCTGAGTGGCTGGGACTATAGGCACATGCCACCACGCCAGGCACAAGCAAAAAAAAATTTTTTTTAGGCACCATTGCTCTCTGATGGTGGGAGTATGAGGCCCAGTCTTTGCTCCTGTGAACTGGAATTGAACCTCCATCCCAGTGGGCCGCAGTCCGCACAACCACTACGCCACCAGGGCTCAGCCCACAAGCACATTTAAAGAGGTGATTTCTCCTCCAATTTCTCTGCATATGTCTTATTTTTACCACTGTATTCTTCCTCTTCTGTGAGTTGAATTTCCTATTCTTCCACTTTTAATTTTATTATATCATTGTGTGCCCTCTTCTATTATAATTAAATTCTAGTTTTTTCAACAGTAACAAAAACTAGTTTCATCAACTAGCGATAATGACAGTTATATGTCACTTCTGAGATAAAGAAAAAAGACGGACATTCAGTGATTTAAAATGAATGATATATTTAAGGTCACACTCTCAAGGACATCTCATCCCCCTGGGATCTGATAGCTTTGGTGTTCTCTATCTTTATCTTCTCATAGGCACACCAAGTTGACAGCAAAATCTAACCATTGAATGCCACCTCTTCTCCATCGGTCACTTGTTCATAACTCTTTAACCCCATCCAATCTCCAAGCAGACAATAACAAAACTATACTTGCAGACAGCATGATACAGCTAATACACGCACAAATGAAAATATTCTAGCCCATTTTCATCTTTCATAAGTGAATAAAAAATAAAAAAATGATGCCTAACAATTTCAAATTTGTGAGCAATTGTCTACATCTAAATTCTATAATCCTAAAAATCTGTCCTACAATCCTTTCCAGATCCATCAAGAAAAGAGAAAACTTACTAAAGATTAGACACCTAGGACATTCTTTTTACCTTTTGGATATACTTTCCCCATTTTGGATACACAATTTCTAAATTGCCCAGCCCTATCATCCCTGTCCTCTGAGGAGATAAGCACATTTTTGATTTGATGATGCTTCCTTCCAGATGGAACTTTGATTATCTGCATTCAAAAGCAAGGTTCAGTCTACAGCAGACCATTCATAAAGACTGTATCAGTGTATACCGGCTCACTGGATGGGCATTTTCCATTTTTCATTCAGCTCGACCCTGAACAACTCAGTCTAAGTTATTCCAAGTTAGGTAAATTTGTATCAGTAGCAAACTCAGGAATTCACACACATCTCTCTCCAATTTAGCCCACCTGATCCCTTCATGAACTATCTGCTTTACATAATCTGTTCAACAACAGCCTTCTCATTCTAGGTTACTCTATAGAATGAAGTTTGTCACAGCTCTTTAAAGTTCACATCAGTCAACTATTTATTTTCTCTCATGCACGGGGTGTTCCAGAGGTCAAACTCAACCTGTCTCTTCATTGTTGTATTTTCCTCATTTCTACTCAATAAATGAATCTTAGTTGCCACCTAATAAGAATAACAAATTACTTCTGGCTTCCATAGAACCATATGCTAGTTTCCCTAAGACAATGATCTAAATATAAATGCACGATCCCAATATGCAATACAACAAAAGGACAGAGTTACTTGGTTGAGTGGTCAGAAGTTCAAATTCTAGGTTTATAAATTATTTGGAAAATGGTGAATATTGAAAGAAAAGAGGAGAGACCAGAGCTGGAAGCCAATCTGTAACCTTCCAAAATATGCTTCAATATTTCCTTAACATTCCAACTATATTTGCACATGAATAGAACTCAACAAGGATGAGGATGCTGAAGAGCAGTCTTAAAGGCCTATCTTTGGGCTGAGCCCCGATGGCATAGTGGTTGTGTGCAGGACTGCGGTCCACTGGGATGGAGGTTCAATTCCAGCAGTAGCTGCACAGGAGCAACGACTGGGCCTCTTTCCCCCATCAGTGATGCCCAAAAAAATAAAAAATGAATAAAATAAAAAAGACAATCTTCCCCTAGGGAGACACAACTCAGGTCTAATAGTTTATAATAAACACTTTATTACTCAGGAGGTCAGATTGAGAAACAAGTATTAAACATTTGACTAAGAATTACAACAACGAAACTAATGGAGCTAGAGATCCCATAACAAAAGTTAAAATCAAATTAAATAAGAGTGTGGTGTGTTATACAAAATGTTAGAGATGATAAAGGTCCAGATAAAGCAGTTCTGTTACACTAATATAAAATCCTTGTTTAGAAAATAATGCTATCCGAATATTGAGATGGAAACATCTTGGTGAATATACATGCAAAAAACTCCTTAAGTTATTAACAGTTGCCAGCATTAAACAGTATTGATAAGGCAATTGAACATTAAAAAGCTATAAATATTTGTATTGATGTCAAAATTTTTGTTTAATTCAGATCCGCAATCAACTCCCACAGATGAAACAGCCAAGAAATCAAATAATGTATTGGATTGGGAAAATCTGCTACCAAGATCTCTTAAAAGAATTAAAAGATGGTATCGCGTGGCTTTTTTAATTTGTATTTCTCTTATGGCTAATGGTCAGGAATATTTTCTCAAGTGTTTATTGGCCATTTGGATTTCTGCCCCTGTGAAACTTCTGGTCAGGTCCTTTGCCCACCTGCTTAGTTGGCAATTAAATTTTTGTTTTTGGTTTTCTTTTGGGAAGCTAACAGAGTATTACAGATTTTAGTAATAACACCTTTGTCTGATGCGTCATTGCTAAAGATGTATTCTCAGTCCATGGGTTCTCTTATTACTCTCTTCGTGAATACTTTTGATGTACACAGGTATTTAATCCTGAGTATATCCCACTTATCAATTTGTGACTCATTTTGATTTGTGTTCTTCCCTATTTCTGACAGACTATGTATTCCTTGTGCCAAAGTTCTCAGGTTGGTCCAAATTCCCTCATTGATGGCCCTCACACTTTGGGGTTTTACATAGAGGTCTGTGATTCACCTTGAGTTTATTCCTGTGCTTAGAGTGAAGTAATAGTCTTGCTTCATTTTCCTGCAGATAGATATCCATTTTTTTCCAGAACTTCTTGTTGGAGAGGGCATCTGCTTCTCATTTGATATTTTTGGGGCCCTTATCAAAGACCAGTTGTCTGTATGCTGAAGATTTTATTTCTGGATTTTCAGTTATTTTCTTTTGATCTGAGTATGTGTCATTAAACCAATATCATGCAGTTTTGACCACTGTGACTTTATAATATGTGCTAAAGTCAGGTAAATCAAGTCCCCCCACAGAGTCCTTCTACTTGAGGAGTTCTCTGTTATTAGGAGATTCTTCCCTCTCCATAAGAAGTTGGAAGTCAATTTTTTCCATTTTTTTTGAAGAAAGAGGAGGGTGATTGCATCAAGATTGCATTAAATTTATATAGTCCCTTGGGCAGAACTGACATCTTTACTATATTAAGTCTTTTAATCCCTGAGCATGGGATATCCTTCCACTTGTTGAGGTCACTCTTTCTTTCTTTTAAGAGTGTTCTGTAGTTTATTCCTTATATGAATCTCTTGTTCTCTTATTAGGTATATCCCTAGATACTTCCATTTTTACATGGCTATTGTGAAGGGAACCACCTTCTTGATCTCCTCTTATGTAGTCTTACCAGATGTGTATAGCAGCTGAATAGACTTCTGCTTTTTGATCTTGTATCCTGTCACTCTGTCACACTCCTCCATTGCTTCCAGTACATCCCTTGTGGAGATTTTGAGATTTTCTATATATAAAATCATATCTTCTGCAAAATAATGATAATTCCACCTCTTCCTTCCCCAGGTGAATACCTTTGATGTCTAGCCAAAACATGTTATGATGTTAAATAAGAATGGGACAAGAGGCATCCTGGTCTGGTCCCCTTTTTCCCTCTAGGTCCCCCTAGTGGGATTGTGTGCATCTTTTCTCCATTGACTACCACATTGACTGTGGATATTTATATATATATATATATGTATATATATATATATCAAATGATTTTCCACATCTATTGATATTATCATGTGGTTCTTATAGAGATAGGGACCCTCATCCACTGCTGATGAATGTGTAAATATGTATAGCTACAATGCAAATGGATCTGGTGATATCTAAAACAGATAAAAATTGAGCTACGTTATGACCCATCAATCCCCTACTGGGCATATACCCAGAAGAAGCAAGAAACAAAACATGGTCAAACATCTGTGTTCCAGTGTTCTTTGTAGCACAGTACACAATTACATGGAGTTATAAAATGACCAAAGTTACATCAACAATGCATGGATTAAAAAAACTCTGGTACATACATACAATGGAGCACTACACATACCTAAAAAGTAGTGATGAACGCAATCAGCCCATTGCTGTATGGGAAGAACTGGAGTAAATGATGCTAAGTGAAGTAAGCCAAGCAGTAAAAGATATTCAGTACAACATGAATCCACTGAGGTAAGCTTAAAAATTGCAATAGGGACATAGGGAAAAACCTACTGTACGCAGGGGCCAGAACAAATGCAGGGATATGTATGGTATCAACTAAAAATGAAAGGAGAAAAGAGAAAAAAGGAAAAAAATGAAATGGGAAGCAGGGCACTAACCCACCCAAGGGCGGGTAATATTTATATCTCCCCAGGAAAGAGGAACCAGACTTTCACCTAGTGCTACAAGATGTGAATGCAGCACACCAGCTTGAAGCAGGGAGCCAGTAGAGAAGTCTGAAGGTCTGGTCCCAATCCCCACTATGGGTACAGCTGGTTCCCTTCCCCCAATAAAATCTACTTCAGAGGCCAGCACTGAGGCTACAGCTCAGTGTATGTCTGATAAGAGTTCATGGGAGCAAATGAAGGGGAAGGAAGAGATGAGGACGATATCTCTGCTCAGAGCAGCCAATGCATGGAGCACCACGTGGCCAGCCCCAAAGAGACACAATACATCTCACTCATCCATAGCCCTACAGAGGACAACACTGGAGATACAGTGTAGGAATTGCATCTGATCTGACCCCACCACACTGAGGCAAAATACTAAAGGCATGCAGTAGCATAAAAGAGGGGGCAGAGTTAGGAAGTCCCGAAGGAATACCAAAAATAGACTTTGGGGCCAGGGCATGGCACCCCAACAGACTCAACAGTAAACACTCCTAAAAGTCAACAAACATCTTGAATTATTTACAGTATTTTTTGTCATTTTTTGTTGTTTTCTTTTCTTTTGCTGCTTTGTTTTGTTATGTCTTGTTCTTGTTCATATTACTATCCCTGCAGGTCTCTCTAGATAAGATAGGGGGAATAAAAAATCAAGGAGAAAAAAAATGGGACCTATGTTTCTGGGGGGAAATGGGAGACAGGGATGGAGGGGAAAGGAAGTGGTTTAACAAACTGGGGGACAAGGAAACAAGTGATCTAAAATTAGTGGCATGGTGGGTGCAAGAGGCTTGATAGGGCTTGATCACAGGCAATATATTGAGAGGAATTGTTGAAATCCAAGTGGTGACTGTGCATGATAGTGGGACAAAAGGAAAGTTAAAGGAAATGGAGGAAAGAACTATGGGGCAAAGGGCATTTATAGAAGTTTAAATATAGAAATGCATGTGTATAAATATATTCCCATATTATGTCAAGGAAATAGATCTATGTGCATACATTTATAGATTTAATATTAATGTAGCAGATGGACATAGAGCCTCTACTCAAGTACTCCCTCAATGCAAGAATAATTTGTTCTATTAGTTTGGCAGTCTATGATACTCACCTTCCCCATATGATTGCTGAAAACAAAGCAGGTACCTAAGCAAAAGTGGTGAAGAAGGCAGATAGTGCATGGCTATCAAAAGATATAGCATCTGCAGTCCTTAAGGCTTGAAGATAAACATGCAGCCATCTAATTCAGAAGTAACTAAGCCCATATGGAAGAAGCACACCAGCTTGTGTGATCATGAGGTGCCATTGGGATCAGACATTAAAGAACAAATATTACATCATTGTGAATGAGGGGGAGTTCAGAATGGGCACCTATAGTCCATTTGTCAACAACTGGACATCCCCCTGCAGAGGGGTTTTAGGGAGAAAATGAGCCAGTCATGGTGCAAGGTAGCAATGATGAAAAATACAGCTTTCTTTTAGTTCTTAAGTACTTTCTCCCCCCACTATCATGATCCCAATTCTACCTTACAAATCCAGAAAGATCAGAAGATGTACACTTGTACAGATAAGAACTGGAAACACAGGGATTCCAGGACAGATGAACCCTTCAGGATCAGTGGTTAGAGGGGTAACACTGGAAGGGTGGAGGGGAGGTGCGATAGAATGAAGGAACTGACTACAGGGATAAATATATCACCCCTTTCCTGGTGAATTGACCACAGAAAAGTGGGTGAAGGGAGATGCTGGACAGTGTAAGACATGACAAAATAATAATAATTTATAAATGATCAAGGGTTTATGGAAGGGAGCAGGGAGGGAGGAGGGGAAATGAGGAGCTGATACCAAGGGTTGAAGTAGAAAGAAAATGTTTTGAGAATGATAATGGCAGCAAATGTATAAATGTGCTTCACACAATGGATGGATGTACGGATTGTGATGAGTTGTAGGAGCCCCCAAAAAAGTGAATTTAAAAAAAATTATTATTAACAGGCAAAGATGGTACTTTGAGGACACTCAATGACTTTTTAAGCATATGAAATCTGAACAATGAATCAGAAGCTCCAAATGATAACAGATATATTCAAATTATTGTGCTGACAAAAGATGATGAAAATACTGCAGGCTGCCAGAAAAATAAATTGGTCAAGGAGGAAGTAGAGTCAGCATTCATCTTATAAAGAGGATGGCCAGACTTTGGGCATGCCATTAGGAGAGACAGATCCCTGGAGAAAAGCATCATGCTTGCTAAAGGAGAAGGTCCGCAGAACACAAACAAACAGGACGTTCATCAAGAAGGAGGACTGGCACCTTGGCTGCAGCAATGCGCTCAAGCAGCAAACACAGTACAACAAAAAGCAATGTGCGGCAAAAGTTCTTATCCTGTGTTATGGATGAGTGCATTTTAAAGAATTATGAATAACGTCATAAAGTCTTCTGTCATTATATTACAAGAATTATGAGTTTTTAGCACATCGACATTTTGTATAAAGCAACTATATATATAAATAGCAGCTTTACCCATACTGTAATTGTTATAAAACAAAATATTAATAAAATTTCAGAGCATATTGAACTAACCTTTTGTGGAAACTTATAAATCTTCTGCATCACTGACTGCCACTGAGTTAATTGTGACTGAAAGAACCCTATTGGCATAGTGGATTATGAATTGGGCTCCTAACATAAAGTTAGTAGTTTGAAATCACCAGCTTCTCCATAGTAAAAATAAGAGTTTATTTTATTCTCATAAAGAGGTACAGTCTTAGAAATCCACAAGGGGCAGTTCTCCCTTGTGTGATAAGGTCCTTATGTATATTATGCATGGCACAAGAAATAAGCACATTGACCAAAAAGATTTTTGAAATGGTACATTTCTAACTCTTGGGTCCTGAAATGGTAGTTCATGCCCACTCCTGCTTTGTGTCACCATGTACTTGCTATGTTTGAATTGTCTATTTGTGCCAACTGTCGATTGTGTTAGTTCGTAGACATTTTTGAGGACTGGGATCCTATATTCTCACCATATAGCACACCATCTGCCATCACTAGGTGCACTTCATAGCCCTCTCTATTAAAATTCGCCTCTAGACCAGTTGAAAGGTAATAAAAAGGCCTCTCTCTCTTGAAAGACTGTTTCCTGTTCGCCTCAGTGCCATTGCTCTCTGTTGCACACTAACATACGTTTAATATTGACTCATTGGGTGACTCTTTTGCTGACGCCACGTTTCTCCCCCTAAAAGGGAAATTAGATCGATCTGAGCAGACAATGCCAAGCTATCGCAGAAGTCTGCTGAGAAGACAAGAGCAAGTTAATTTTGAGAATGTCAGATCCAGAGAAGCAGAAAGCATGACTGAATATGTAAGGCTTTACTTAGGAAAACTAGATCATGATAAGGCGGCTGGCATCCTTAGCACAAGCAACTTTAGACACAATAGTGATGTTGATTATAAGAAATGCAACCAAAATCGTTAGTATCTTTTATTAAAAGATGACTATAACTCACACAAAATGTAGATATAAATATTTGCTAATACCCTTATACCTTAGGCTGAGTTTTCTGTTGTTGCCATAACATACCATCAAACCCGTTCTGACCCAGAATGACCCTATGTATAACAGGATGGAATAATGTCCTTTTATGTGCCATCATCAAAATTGTTCCTCTGCATGAGCCTACTGTGGCAGAAATGTGTGAATCGACCTTGCCAAATTTTTCCTCTTCTTTACCAAGCACGAAAACCTGAAAATCCATCCCAAGTATGTCACAGGAAATCTTGCCATTCTTGCTCTCAGGAGAACTCTGGCTGTATTTCTTATTCTGGCAGTCCATGGTATTTTCAATATTTTTTGCATTTCCACAATTAAAATGCATAAAAACAATGTCCAATATCACATGAATATAAGGCAATTTAAAATAACATGCTTTGGATCAGGCATACATTATCCTCAAAGTAACATTCTTACTTTTCAAGTCCCAAAAGGGGTCTTGTTCAGTATATTTATTCAAGGCAAGCAGCTTTTTATCTCTTTACTATTGTCGCCATGATGCAAGAAAGACAAAATCCTTGACAAATTCAACCTTTTCTCCATTTATCGATATGTTACCTATTGGTAGCAGTTGTCAGAACTGCTTTTTTTTCTTTTGTTTTTACATTATGTTGCAATCTGTGATAGTTAGGTATATGTGCCAACTAGTCCTTCATAGGAGCATGTGGACAGAGTTTAATCAGGTAATAGCTTGATTGGAGAACAATCAGGATAATTAATTTTGGGGCAGACATCCTGTCTCTCTTCCTTCCTGGTGCCAAGACCAGTGTACTATTTCCTTGTTTCAATAGTGTGCTGCACTACCTGTGGGCCAAACCAACACAGGATATTGTCCTTCTAGCTTGAGGCTCCTTCAAGATCTGATTTGCCACACTGCTGGCTCATACATAATGTGAACTTGATTCTGGTGGATCCTGTTGCCACTGAATTCAAAACTCCTTGGGTTCTGCTTCACTAAGCTCCTATGCTACTGAGTAATGCTACCCCACCCTGCTGTCTGCTTCCTGTGGGCAGTCTCTCCCTATTGACTAAGGAAAGATCCTGCTTTCTGCTTCCTTGACCTCTACCTGCAACTGTGTGAGTTGAAGGACTTTCAGTATATTACCTGTCCCATGAAAACGAGTTAAACTAAGTCCTCTGCAGTGCTGTGTGTACTAATTGACTATTATATTCCTTCTCACTGTACATCTATAGATCTATATATCTTCATTAATGTGATATAGTACTATATATATATACACACACACACACACACATATATATAAATGGTATAGTCTACAGCCATACTACCATAAATGCACCCAATCTCATCTGACCTCAGGGCCTACTTAGTACGTAAAATCAATATACTGCTCCCTAGCAACATCAATCATCCCTGCAATCATTGTTGTGTGATTTTCAGAAAATTTTACTTGCTTTTGATATCAGTAACACACTTAAAACATTTTCTTGAATCACCTTTTTTGGGAAATTGGTACAATTATGGAACATTTCAAGTAAGTTAGTTGGCCAAAAGACTGTCTTCCAAATTTCCTTACATTGAGCTTCCAATGGTTTGTCGGCATGTTGAAAGTTTCAATCGGAATGCTAGCAAATCCTGGACCCTTGTTTTTGGCTAATGCTTTCAATGCTCTAAATTCTTCCTTCTGCACCATTGGCTCTTTCTCCTATGCTACATCCTGAATTGCTTGAATGCCAGTCAGTTCTCTTTGGTATAGTTGTTTCTTTGTTCCCTGATGCTTCCTTCATCCTTGAATAATCTTCCCATCAAATCTTTCAATATTGCCACTCCAGGCTTTGTGTGTGTGTGTGAGTGCTTTCAGTTTAACATATGCCAAGTGTGCTCTTATCTTTTTGTCTTTTAACTCTAGGTCTTTGCACATTTCATTACAATATTTTATCTTACCATCTTTTCAGTGACCTCTCACTTTCTTTGCATGTATTGTCTTGATTTTCCCCACAGCTCAGTACATTTTATGTCATGAATGTCCAACAAGTTTTGTCTCTTCTTGAGATATTCTGGAAACTCAGATGGAATAGAAATAAGGTCATGGTTTGGCTCTCATGGACTTGTTTTAATTTTCTTCAGCTATATCCTGAAATTGTATATGAACAATCATTTGTTCCACCCTCAGACCCAAGGTTAGTTTTAGCTGCTGGTATCAGCGTCTCACTGGTTTCTTCCCCCAGATATAGTCAATTTGATTTCTTTTTATTCCATATGCAGAAGTTCATAAGTGTTATTACCTCTTGTGTTGTTGAAAACAGAATTTTCTATGAATAAATTTTTGATTTTGCAAAATACTGTCACTTGATCATCAAGTACTTTTCCTATCACTAACATGTTTTTCAACTAGTGTAACTCTTTCTTTGTTGTCAACTTTTGCATTCCATTCACTAAAAATTATCAATGCATCCTGATGGCATTTTTGATCAATTTCCAACTAAAAATATTCATAGGGTTCTTCAGTTTCTGAATCACTAGTTTTGTTGTTGGCACACTTAAATAATAGGTTATTGATCTGATATCTCAAGTTGATTAAATATAATCCTATTTCAGATAGTATTGAACTTCAAAACATATTTTACAACGTCTCTTCTGATAATGAATGCAACAACTTTATATTTGATTGTGTCATTCCTGCTACAACACACTAAAATTTCCAATGCCAGTTCATATCCGCAGACAAACACCTAGAATATCATTCAATTTTATGTTTATGACCTCCATATCCTAGATCCCTACTTTCTATGTTCTTTGTTTTAATTATTAGGTGAGTGTTTTGAACTATTTCTTCTTACCTTGCATTGTGCTCCATTAGCAAATGAAGATCCCAAATGTTCCATCTGTGTTAACTATGGGAACCCTGCTGGCCTATGAATTACCAGTGACATAGCTTCCAACACAACAACACACAAACTACAACAGTATAACCAATTTACTGCCAAGTGGTGAAGATTGAGCTTTGTAGAGAAGCAAAATTAATAAAGTTTTATGTATATATAAATAGACAAATTTATATAAAGAATGACAAAATTATAGAAGCAAGAAGTTCACATTCAAGCAGTTTCCAAGTCGTAGGACAGGTGTTATGCTGTAGGCTTCTCCTGATTCATATAGCTGTCAGGATTGATGAACCTGGACTTGGCAGGAGAATGACAGTGTAGTATCTACTGTGGCAGATGAATCCAAGGTAACAGATTTGATGGCAGGTTTTGAGGAATCCCTGATTCAATAGGTATTATGACAGGCCATTGACTCACATGCAAAGAGCAAAAGGTTGATAAACCAGATGCAGGATCTAGACACAGCAAAACACATGTAATTATTTTTTATCATTTGTACTTATATTGGAAACAGGCCATACCTTCAGGAAACTTTCATAAAGATATACTGACTGCAAAGCATAGTTATGAGCTGCATTGAAGTAAATGTCATGAACCTGATGTTTGTTAACACCTGTTTCAAATAAACTCCAATTTCAATGGAAAGGCATAATTATGAAAGCTTCTTGTTCATAATCTGGGAATTACCTGTACTGTGCAAAGTAGAAAAATTAGATTCCAGAGGAAGGGTAGGAAAATACAACATTTGCTAATCCCAAAGAAGCATACTTTTCAGAGAGGTACTTTCCTCATTACAATGCCCAATTGTCTTCAGAAAGAGGAGGCTGATGGCAGGAGATTCAGTTACAGAACTAGAAAAAATAATGTCACAGAAGATAATAGCACCTCCAAGCTATGGAAGAATGGACGCCAGGTAGATTCAATTGTAATAGAGCAGCTGGGTTACACTGACAGCCAAAATGCCTGACCCAGAAACATTTATGGGGTAAACAGAAAACAGCTTCCTTAAGGACAAAATGGAGTCCCTGGGTACTATTAACATGCTCAGCTGTTAACCAAAAGTTTAATGTTTCACCCAGCAAGAGCTCAGAGAAAAGGCTAGTGATCTACTAAAAACTCATTGGAACGTGTTCTATTGTGACTCATATGGGACTGTCATAAAGACCAATGTTGCTGGTACTGCTGATTGTAAAATAGATGAGCATCCCAAAAGGGTAAGCTTTGATTTAAATTATCAGAAAATGAAAGATAGATAACCCTTCCTTATAATTCCCTAAAAGCCTTGATTATCTGCCCAAATTTCAGATTAGGGACAGCTTCTTGACTTGAAAATCTATCACTGAAAAAGAGAACAGATTTCCACAAGCAAACTGGGGCAACACTGCAGTAAGAGGCATGCTGGTGACTTCTCAGTCATTCCCCAAAGACTCAGGCCATTTGCTTATATAGTTATACTTGAAGGGGAAAAAAGAAAATACCCACACCTTCCCTATATTGCTTTTCAGTGTTCCAATTGACATTATTCTCTAACCACTGGACACATCAATCATCCTGACCCTTTGTTATACTGGACAGTTCATTAGGAGCAGTTACTAAGGACATTCATGGACACGGCTAAGCTAACACTGGAGACGCTGCGACCGGATACTCTCTTGGTGGCCATTTCCACGGCCGCCGGGGAATGTAAAGTTTTAGTGGACATGTATCAGTTGTTGGAATCCGTGTGTGTGTGTGTGTGTGTATATACATACTATATATATAGTGTATATATATATACTATATATATATATATATAGTATGACAGCAACCAGAAAGGAACACCAAGTGGAAAACTTCGAAACTACTCCCACACAATAAACCAATAGAATAAATCAGATGTTCATAAATAGTTTCACATTTGGCGGTAAGTAACCTGGGCAGTAACATTTCACTGCTGTCGAGTCAATTCTGACACATGCCAACTCTATGCGGCTAAAGCTGCACCTGTGCGTTTCTGAGACGCAACTCTTTCTGGCAGCGCTTTTCAGCCTTTGGGTCTTGACCCCTTTGGAGGAAGAACGACCCTTTCACAGGGGCTGCCCCATTCATAACAGGAAAATTACAGTTATGAAATAGCAATGAACCTAAATTTATGATTGAGGGATCATCAAAACACGAGGAACGATATCAAAGGGTCACGTCATTAGGAAGGTAGAAAACCACTGTTTTATGGTAATATAAATCTTCATCTTTCTCCACAGAGTGGGCAGTGATTTCAAACTGCTGAATTAGCTGCTCACAGCTGAAGTCTGCACCACTATGCCACCATGTGGCGGGTGTTAGCAACACCTTTAAGGATCTGCGTATTTCCCCAAAGTTGGCAATACTGCCTCTTGAGGATACAGCAACAATCCAGGGGCTGAAAATGCAGATGTCTACACTTTATTTGGATTGTAGACAACAGTAGAGAAGTTAATTGCTGAGGAGGTTCTGAGTAATTATCCTTTTCTTTTCTGAAAAGGGGTCAATGAGCCAAATACGCTAGGAGAGCCCTTCAGCATATCTCCATTTCATTGACCATCTGCTCCTGAAGACACGGGATTGATCCTGGAGACTGACAAAGACTGTGCAAAAGCAACCTCATTGTAGCTCAGTGGCAGTGTTCTAGCCGTGTTATTTCTTGTAGAACAGATAATATCACCTCAGTTACATAGCACTCCTCAACTGACTGGAAGTAAAAGTATTTTCAATTTTTATTAGAAAAGAAATAAACACAACACCATGCACATGAAATCAACAGGATATATTTACAGTCCAGAACTATTAAAAACTTGCCCTTAATATCATAATGCTTGATTTTATTGATGATAAACAAAGAGTGAATGTTTATATTTGGACTTTTACTTTTATGCAGATGGCATTGCGCAATACAAAAAATTTTAAACATAAACTACTTTGGTCAGAACTGCACTTTTCTTAAATCAACATTTTGGAAATATGAGAAATCACTTGAGACAAGAAAATTGATCCAAAAGACTAAGAGATACACTTAATGAGAAGACATGTTATGCCAATCACTGTCTCTACAAGGGAAAGTAAAGGATCAGTGAATTGAAATGAAGAAGAAACTTACGACATTCTCAGATATAGAGAAGAGAATTTAGTGAAGAAATTAAGAGAAAGGTCAATCCTCAAGTTGAAATAGTGAAAGATTTTATGAGGATATATTGACTGAAGCAGGAAGCATCAGCAAATGGAAAGATTACACACTGTCACTGTACCCAAAAGATCTATTTGACACTCCGTCATTTCAGCAGATAACATGTGAGCAAGAGTGAATGGTGTTGAAGGAAGAGATTCAAGCAGCACTGAAAGCATTAGCTAAAACAAGGCATTAGGAATTGATGGGAGACCAATTGAAAATGTTTCAATAAGCTGATAAAGCTGTAGAATTGCTTACTCGTCTATCCAAAGAAATTTAGAAGATAGTTACTTGTGCAGCTGACTGGAAGATATCCATATCTGTACCTATTTCAAAGAAAGGTGACCCAACAGAATGCTTAAGTTGTAGCATAATAACACTGATATGCAAGTGCATTTGTATGTTTGTATAAGATCATCCACCAAGAGTCATGGCAGTACATTGACAAGGAGCTACCAGAAGTACAGGCTAGATTTAGAAGAGGACAGGGAACAAGGGACACCATTTCTGACACTGGATGGATCTTGGTTCAAAGCAGAAAATACTAGAAATATATTTTGGGGGTTTTATTAATTATAATAAGGCATTAAATTGTGTGGGTCAAAATAAAATATGGATAACTTGCGAATGGGAATTCTAGGGCATTTCATTGTGTTCAAGAGGAACTTATACTTGAATCAAGTATATATTGTGTGAATAAAATGTGAGAAGGTCTCAAATCACCTGCTGGTGAACATCAAGTATTGCACTCTCCATTAGAGTTTGCAACTCAATGGAAAGAAGCCCTAAATCTTCAAACTTAGTCAGTACGGAGCATCAGGATAGAGAAAAGTTTGCAGTTGTAAAGATTTTGTCCTGCATGATCTACAATAAATGGTCATGAGAGCAGACATCAAGATGTCCAAAGAAGAATCGCCTAGGCTCATCTTGTGGGCAATATCTGCTTAGAGCGAGTGCTCTCTAACTATGGTCCGCAGTCCACATGCAGCCCACGGAAGACATTTATTCAGCCATCAGGTGTTTTTGCTGTGGCTGCCTGTTCTGCTTAGCAGTCGACTCATCCTGGGTCGGCAGTGAATTTGTTCACATTTTGTTGTTGTTGTTTTTAACTATAGTCCAGCCCTCCAGTGGTCTGTGGGACAGTGAATTGGCCCCCTGTTTAAAAAGTATGAGGATCCCTGCTTTAGAGTGTTAAAAAGTCAGGATGTTACCTTGAGAACTAAGGTGTGCCTGACCCCAGTCATGATATTTTCACTACTTCCCTCAGCATGTGAAAGTTAAACATTGAATAAGGAAGACCTGAGAAGAATCGTTGCATTTGAACTGTGCTGCTGCAGAAAGTCCTGTTAAAAGTGCTATTGAAAGTCCCATGGACGACGTAAAGGACAAACTGACCCGTGGTGGAAGAAGTGTGGCAAGAGTGTGCCTTCAGTGCAAGACTGGTGAGACTCCTTCATATGCACATTAGGCACGTTGTCGAGAGAGAGCAGTCCTCGGAGAAGGACATCAGGTAGAGGGAGTGTGACGAAGAGGGAGACCTTCCAGGAGATGAACTGACATCGTGGCGACAATAATTGAGTTTTCTCAAGCCAAGAGTCAATTGTGAGTGTGGCATAGGACGGGGCAGCGTCATCCTGTTGTCGATGAGCTTGTTATGGGTAGAAACTGACTGGACAGGACCTAATGACAACAAGAAGTTACATCATTGCTGATGTCTAGGCCTAACTGCCAAGTTGCCACAGAACTTAACTATCAGAGCGGCCTTACTCTTCTTTAACTTCACATGTCTTTTCCAGAGATCGCCCTCTCTTGATGACATGTCCAAAGGACGGGATGTAATGCTCAGTCATCCTTGCACATAAGACATATTCTGGAAATATTTCTTTCAAAAGAGACTTGATCATTTCTCTGGAATGCTATGTTATAGTTGATATTATTTACAAACATTGTGTTTTATAGGCAGTGATTTTTAATCAGTCTTCCTTAGTCATTGCCCAGTTTGCACATGCATACGCAGGGAGAGAAATGGACAGAGCATCAGCCCTGTCAGTTCTCCCCAACAACTGATAATACATGATATCATGTGCTACAGGATTTGCCACAGTAACTGGGCCTCTCTCTTCTTGCATGCAGCAATTGAATCATATCTTTTCACATTATTTCAGATTATTCTATTTTCACTATACATTGCTCTCTTGAATATTTTAAGCCTATATATTAAAATTACTTTATAAAACATTGAAAAATAATGAAATGTGAGTTTTTGACAAGTGCTGTTTGATATCATCAATTGCTCATAGAAATAATAATTTAAATTTAACAGATGTGGTATACATAGCATTGATATGAGAATTTCTATTCCTAATATAATACAGCTATCACCACATTTTGTGGTGTGCAATATTTACTATACCAGTTTCAGTTGACAACGCTAAGGCCATGAAAAGGTAAATAATCCAAGGTTATATAAAAAATAAGTTAATGAGATAAAATTGAAACAGAGTCATCTGATTCAAAATGTTTAATTCTAATAATAGAGTAAGTATGGTCTTAGGGCCAGTAAATTCAATGTAACTACACATATAAAATACAGTGCTAGTCTGAGTAGATTAGAGAAACAAATCCATACACACACACATATATATGTATAAGGGTTTTATATGTAGAGGGATTATACTTTAAGAAAACATCCCAGTCCAGATCAAGTTCATAAGTCTGATAGTAGCCCATATGTCTGATTCCAATCTATAAAGTCCTATTCAGACCCAGGAAACATGAGGATACTGAATGCAGGAAGTTCACACAGCAGTGGGTGGCAAGTCTTGGGGAACCATGTAGTTATAAGCACCTCAGTGCTGGGGCGGAGCTCCAGGTGGCTTCTTCAGTTCCCAGAGTATGGGGTCTATCAGAGTACTGCCGTGTACTTTGTAAATAGAGTGTCTCTCAGGGAGTGAGCAGAAAGAATGTGCTTCCCATCTACAAGTAGGAAACGCAGGATTTCCCAGAATCCTCGGGAGAAGGCCATGTCCACACAGATGCTTTAATGGCTACGACCCAATTGACAGACTCTACCCCTTCTCTCTTAATCCTCTCAGGTCCCAAATTGACACCAGATTATGTAACTATCACAAATATTTATCCAAGACATTACCTAAATAAAGAACATTTTTATATACAAAGATCAAAAGGTGAAGGAAATAAAATCGATAATAGTAAGTGGAGAATTTGATATTGCTGTAACAATCAGTGAAAAATTTAAGAGCAGCTATATATTTATGGATCGTGGTTGTTGCTAGAGGTCATTGAGTGGGTTCTGACCCATTCTGATTCTCTGTAAAACAGAATAAGATACTGCCTGGTGTGAGGAGCCGGCGATCGCCCTCCTACACTGACGCACGTTGCCATGCTCTCATGCTGACACACACAGCCTTTTCCTGTATCGGTTCCTGGCATTTATGTTTAGTTATTTTTAGTTTTACCTTTTTGTATAAACTATATAGCTTGCTCTGCTTATGTTACATTTTAGTCACTATACTTTTGTATTGTACTATAGTGCTTACATATGTTGTAACATTTAGTTCATTAGATCATATTGTAGCTTTGTGATTCTTTGCTTTAAGTTGCCTGCTTCATTCCTATTAGAATATACCCCTATTAGCATACGGACCAAGTTGAGGACTGCAGCCCTTTTTGGGTGCCTTTTTTCCCTTATTTGGCACTCATCCAGGATTGGCCCCTGTTGACTCTACCTCATTAGCATAAGCTGTGACCTTTACTCCTGACCATTGGCTTCATATACCCTGAGCTTTGCCCCAATAAACGAGAGTTGCTCAGACTCCTGTCTTGTCTCTATTTCCTGTGTCTCCTGCCCATCTTTGTTTCCAGGCCTCCGAATCGGGACATCACGTTGAATGACCTGCAGGCCGGGTCAGCCTGGCCCTACACTATCCTCACAGAGATCCTTATGCTGAGTCCATTGTTGCAGCACATGCCAATGCATCTTGTTAAGGGCCTTCTTCTTTTCTCCCACTTCCACTTTACCACATGTGACATCCTTTTCCAAGGACTGGTCCCCTTCTGACAACATGGCCTAAGTAGATGGGATCAAGTATCACCAACCTTGCCTCTAAGTTTTAAGAATAGGTACATTTGATAAGGATCTTCAAAGAGAGATTTGACACCATATGGATCACTCTGCTTTTAAACATTCATCTTAAATCAATTCTCAAATGTGGCACAATTTCATATCTGTGATCTCTACTTTATATTATTTATATTTTACAAAACTATTTATCTTGGGCTGAGCCCCAGTGGCGTAGTGGTTGTGCGCGGGACTGAGGCCCACTGGGATGGAAGTTCGATTCCAGCTCCACGGAGCAAAGGCTGGGTCTCCTACTCCCACCACCTGAGGGCAGTGATGCACCCCTCCAAAAAAAAATATTTATCTTGGTGTAAAAGAAAGCAGCTATAATCTTTATAAAAGTTGTTCTCTCTCTGTATTACAATATTTCTTCTGAGGTTTATTTTATGTAATTAACATGAGTAAATCATATGGTTTAGAACACACTAGTCAAAAAGCCTTTGGAAATGGAAGAATAAAATAGATAAGCAATATGATATTTAAGACAGTTTAAGTAATGTAAACTGGGAAATCTGGAACACATTTGTTTTTCTTGGTCTCACACAATGTTTCCAACTTTGATGATAAGAAAGCATTTCACCATTTATCTATTGCATCTTTTAGTGGGATATGTTTGGAACTTCTTCCTCTGACAACTTTCTGCTTTGCATAAGTTCTGACTTTCACAGATATTATTGTATAAGCTTAATAATCATCTGAGAAATTGGATAATGGGTGGTTTGGTTATGATATTTTCCCCCTCCCCTCCCCTATATTTATTTTTTTGGTTATGATATTTTTATGAGTCAGAATGTTTTCAAAGTTGATATTACTTTGCTATGCCTTTGTCTTCACAACTACCTGACAGCTGATTTGTAAGCCTGTGTCACAGCTGGCTGGTGTGCACCCATCTACGAAATGACAAACGTAGGGACCTCGAGGAACAGATGGAAGGCACCCATGGCTGGTTTCATCCACTTAGGGGATTAGTAAATTAACTGAGGAGTTCGGTCTCTGATACTGAAAGAGTCAGCTGCGAGCATCGCTGCAGCAGTCTCTGATGACAGCTGCTGTCTGTTTGTATTCTAAACTAATATTTATGCTTAAGTTCTAGACTTTTATTTTGATTTGGTAAATACATTTCAAAAATAACAATTTCTTCATTCTTATGTTTTGTTTCTTTTTATGTATAAATTCCTTATATGGAAGAAAAAAAAAGAAAGGTACTTTATGGTTGGAAGAGAGAATGGAAGATATGCTTCAGAAAGAGCACAGTCTTGAAAATCTTACAGGACAGATCTCTGCACACCTGCACCAGAATCAGTTCATTACTACTTGTCACTGCTGTTATTTGGACAGTGATGAAAATAACAGAGGAACGCACTGGAAATGAGTAAAGGGAAGATATTTATCATTTAAAACAGTTTTAACATTCCAATTTCATAAGTTTTCTATTAAAAATCTTGAAAGGAATCACTTCTTTTGAATTATAAAACAAGCAATTTTTACCATAGAAACATCTTCCCGGCCCTAATTCCTAATTTCAAGAGGTCAGGAATATATATTCTGAGATTACTCTACCTTCTGCTTTTACATAAAATTTCAAGTATACTTTGAAGAATGGGGTAGAGAAGACTATTTCTTTCTTTCTTTTTTTTTTTTTTTCGGTTTTTGTGGGCAACACTGCCTATGGTGGTCGTGGGTGCTAACCAGCTGCCGCTGGATTTGAACCGCCAAGCCCACAGGCTGCAGTTCCACACTCAACCACTTACGCCACCAGGGCTCAGCCTGAGAAGACTATTTCACAGGCAATCTTCTATCACATTTTTCTGTAATGAAGCCTACCTTTTCCTCTATGAATTGCTTTTGTTCTTGATTGTTTGAAGTTTGAATAGATATCATATATTTAATTTGTTTCTCTTAAAAATAAAATCTTAAATTTTAATATATCATTTAAAGGCAGTATTTTCAGGTATTTCCCCCAATTCTCATATGTCATATTTATATGCATACAGACGATAATGAAAGTGATGTAAATTTTTTTATACTTAATCTCTCATTTACCTTCTATATTTTATTTAAACCAAGCCAAACCATTGTCATTCAGTGGATCCAAATTCACAGAGACCCACAGAATACAGTAAAACCATTGGGTCTAAGCCATCTTTACGGGAGGATACAGATAAAACTTGACCCTAGGAATATCTGGAGGGTTTGACCACCATCCTTTCCATTAGCAACCAACATTTTAACTCATTCACCACCAGGACATATCCCTAACTTAATTAGGACACATAAATTTAACTCTTTTTCATAGTTCTTCTATTTATCTTGAATCCATTTTTACTATCCCTATTAATAGGAAGAAGTCTAATCGCACACTGATTTAATGAATAATGCTAAATGGGGAACAGTCATTCACTAAAATCAGAGAAGTAACTTGAATGTGCAATAAAGTCTTAGCATACGTAATGCTGCAGAAAGTGAACAAATATTAAATTTGAGAACATGTAAATTCTTAAATAAGAAATGTGAGGGTGCTTTTCCCTGCTTCCCTATTCATTATTTTTTGTGTGTAGAATTTGATTAGAACATTACAAAGCAATAATGAACTAGTGTTTATTTGTCTGACACAACAGAAAAAAGCAAAGTATTGGTTTTCCATATATGCAACTTCATCCGCATAAGAGTATATGGAACAAATTATAGCCTTTTCACTAATCCAATTGCTTGTTTTCCTTTCTTTTTTTTTTGTGTGTAAGAGAGAACTTTATATCAAAGAGCAATTGTACATTAAGAAAATATCCCAGTCTGGTCCAGGTTAAGTCCATAAATCCTATGTCTGTTACCAGTCTATAAATTCTTCTTCAGACTCACACACCACATAGACACTCATATGTATGTAAGAGAGAACTTTATATTAAAGAGTGATTGCACATTAAGAAAACTCCCCAGCTC
>PVJH01019977.1:0-41627 GCA_004026705.1 Nesogale talazaci | reverse complement strand
CAATCAGGTCACAACCGGATGATGCCTCTTTATAATCAGAGAAGCTGGAAATCTCTCTTTCTGTCCCTTAGCTGTTCTGCCTGCTGGGACTCAGTGTCTGCCTCCAGGAGTGGCGCCATGGTTACCATCAGTGCCCTAACATGTTTTCACTGTATTTGGATCTATGTGACTATGCACTCAGTAGCCTGTGATCTTCCTTGGTCTTGCTTCATCATTCTATGTCTTCTGTCTATAGCTATATGAATGTGAAGAGGGCCCTGTCCTGACATCAGGCTAATGTACTTCCATTAGACTAGGCTGGGAGCCCTTCTGAATATAAAAGTCCTACTAATATAAAACTCTTTTTTATACATATGTGAGTGCCAATGGATTTGTTTCTCTAGAAAGCCTGGCCTAACACAATAGCATCTCTCTCTCTCTCTCTCTCTCTCTCTCTCTCTCTCTCTCTCTCATACACACACACATCTCTGTCATTGGATCAATGTTGACTCATAGTGACCAGAGACTCATAGTGACTCCCTGTGGGTTTCTGAGACTATAACTCTTTATGGGAGTAGAAAGCCCTGTCTTTCTCCCATGGAGCTTCTGGTGGTTTCAAACTGCCAACCAGGCAAATCATAGCCCAACTTGTAAACTACTACAGTGTCAGGGTTCCTAACACAATAGCAATTCTAATATTTTCAAACTTGTCAATTAATCATATTGAGTTCATATGTTATACAATGAATCACAGCATAAACTCTGACTTTAGACAAGTTCCTGTTTCTCTTTTCTTTCTCCTTTGTCTCTTTTTCACAAAATATGTGAATGTATAAATAATGAAAGAGACTTAGAGAACTAACACCATAAGAATAAAACAAACATCAATTATTCAATTCCCCCCAAATTTCATGTTTCCCCTTTCCCCATGCATAAAAACAAATTTTAGATAGATGGAAGACCTAAATGTAAACCCCAGGGTATCATTAATAAGAAAATAAGGACAAACTTAAGGGCACTATTTCAGAGCATACACAGACTACCAACTACAATAAAGGAAGTATACACAGTGGAAAATATAATAGATAGTTGGTATCTACTAACAATGAAGCATTACACATGTGAAAAGATTTCATCAAAAGAAAGAAATAAGACGCCAAAGTTTGGAAACTATTTTTAGAAATGAAAAATTGGCATAGATCTAATTACCAACATCTATAGAATTTTAAAACACTTCAATACGAAAATAACAAGTGACCCAATTAAAAAGTGGGCCAAAGACCTGAACAGATAATTCATCAACAATAATGCTTAAATGACTAATAAACACATGAAAAATGTTCACAATCACTATCTATTGAGGAGAAGTAAATCAAAATTAAAATGAGATACCATCTCATACCCACAATGATAGCCAAATTCAAAAAGAAACAGAGAAAAACAAATACTGGAAAGGATGTAGTGAGACTTGTATTCTTATAAACTGCTGATGGTCTTATACACCAACGTTGTGGAAAGCAATATGATGCTACCTCAAACAACTAGGAATAGAAATCCCATACGACTCCATAATAACCCTGATCGTTATGTACCTCCAACAGTAGTAGACCATAAACTTATGTATGCTCTCATCATTTCATTGCAGTAAAATTCACAATTGCAAGAAGTTGGAAACAGCCCAAATGTACCTCAGTAGAAAAATGGGTAAAGAAACTCTGGTGCATGCACACTATGGAACCCTATTCACACCTCAAAAGCAATGATGAAACCATGAAATACCTAATGACATGGAGAACATGGAAACCGTGTTGCTGAATGTAGCTTGTCAATCACAAAAGGACAAATATTGTAGGAGTCTATTTCCATAAAGATAAGCATCAAGAAGAAGGCAGGATTCTGCTCTCAGGAAATGTAATCTAATACAGTCACCCAAGCAATGAGATAGTAAGCCTGCCTAGCTTCCCTGACACATCTGGCACATCCTTTATTTGGACATTTTATAAACACTTCAACAAAGAAAGCCTCTTGTCAGCTGAGGTCAGTTTCTCAAGATGAGGGAAGGAGATGACCAATCAATTTCTGCCATACAATCTTGTTCTGAGGCACCCCCAAATCGACACACCTACACAAAAGTTTAGTGAACATTTGAAGAAATTCAAAACAAGAAATGTGTGTATGTGGGGAGTAAAGGGCATATATGACTTGGAGAAGTGGATTACATGTATGTTTGTGGGTAGACTAGGTGTGACAAACTGCAACTGGGAAAAATGATTAGCATTACTTATACAGACACAAAAGAATATTATAGATATAGATCCTGAATAAAATAATACACCCAATATCATCTTCCTAATTGAACATTTTTACTTTGTTTGTATTCTTGGTGTTCTTGGTGACCCAGGCCATGTACTTATAGACAACTGGGACTTTAGACTATATCCTTTTAAGGTGCACAACATCCTTCAGAGACACAACAGAAGGATCCAATTGGGAAGTTTCACTAGGTCTTTTCCTCAAACTGATTTGTAACAGATGTAAGGAAATGAAATACCTTAAACACACTGGTAGTACATTAAAGGAATTTAAATACTACCATGGGCCTAAGGTTGAAATGCCACAGTGTGAGTAAAGCAGATGAATGCAAAAAAAGATGTATTAAAAAAGGAGAAGAATGCAGAAGTAATTTGACTTTGGTTTAAAATTCATGGCTTGAGTGTGCCCAATAAAAGACAACTCAAGAAGACAATATATGCACTATTTTCATACTTGTTTGACTTTTTATTACACATGTAGCCCTGCTATGCCTTAACGAATGAGCATTATAATATTTGTCCTCTCTCCATCCCTCCTCACTAGTATAAATAATATAAATGATGTCCATTTGCCTAATTTTAAATAGTGCAACTTACCTGCTTTATAATAGTCCTCCCACCTAATTAATACAATATATTTTATATTTACCCAATTTATAATAAACAGTGTCCATTTAACAAATTTGTTCATCTGTACAAATCAACAGTTTTCCAGCTATCAAAAGATACAGTGTCTGGGGTCTTAAGGGCTTGAAACTAAACAATTGGCCATCTAGCTGAGAAGCAACAAAGCCCAGGTGGAAGAAGCAACACCAACCTGTGTGATCATGAGGTATTGATAGGGTCAGGTATCAGGCATCATATAACAAAAAAAAGTCATGTTATTGTGAATAAGGAAGATTGTGGAATGAAGACACAAAACCCATCTGTAGACAACTGAGCATCCCTTTACAGAAGGGTTCCAGGGAGGGGACAAGCTATTCAGGGTGTAGTATAGCACTGATGAAACATACAACTTTCCATTACTTCTTTAATGATTCCCCCACCCTGTTATCATGATTCCAATTTTACCTTAAAAATCCAACTAGAGGGGCTGAGCCCCTGTAGCATAACTGGTTGAGTGTGGGACTGCAGCCCACACGCTTCGGTTCAAATGCAACAGCTCTCAGGAGCAGCGCTGGGTAGCTCCCACGACAACCAGAGGGCAGTGATGCCCACAAAAACCAACTAACCAACCAACAAACAAAAAATCTGACTAGACCAGAGAATGTGCACTGCTACAGATAAGAGCTGGAAACACAGGAAATTCAGGACAGATAAACTGCTCAGGATCAAGGAATGTAGTGATACCAGGAGGTAATGGGAAAGGTGGGGTGGGAAGAAAGGGTGGACCACTCACAATACTCTACATATAACACCCTCCCTGGGTGATAGACAACAGAAAAGTGGGTGAAGGGAGACATCGGTCAAAGGAAGACATGAAAAATATATTAATAATTTATAAATTATCAAGGGAGGTTGAAGGAGAAAAGGGGAAAAAGAGGAACTGATACCAAGGGCTCAAGTAGAAAGAAAATGTTTTGAAAATGATGATGGCAACAAATGTACAAGTGTGCTTGACACAATGGATGGATGGATGGATGAATGCATGGATGGATGGATGGATGGATGGATGGATGGATGGATGGATGGAATATGATAAGAGTTGAATGAGTCCTCAATAAAATGATTTTTAAAACTATCTTTCACATATATACTTTTTAATCAATGGAGTTTAAATTGTATACCCTTGGCTAAATTAATAGCAATATCAATAGAAGTACAATATGAGGATAGATTAGCTCTTTTTAGAATAGGACTTACAATTAGGTGCAAACTCAAAATCCATTTTTATATTTACAGATATTTTATATCTATACCTATATTTATATCTATCCACTGTTCACTTTAGAGATACCATTGTCTGTTTCTGAGTCATAATTTATGTAAATTTCATGAGAAATTAGTCATTTGTCTTTCCATTTTTTTAAAGAGGAAAGATGAGTCTTGGTTTGGAATTGTATTTATGGATTGATTTGATTAGTATTGACATTTGCACATTATAAAGTTTTCCTATCCATGAACACTGCCTATTCTTCCATTTGAGTTGATTTTTTTTTTAGTTTTTTAGTGGTATTCTGCTTTTTTCTTGGTAGATGTCTTTTGCTTCTCTGGTTACGTTTATTCATAATTATTTCCTCTTTTTGTGACTATTGTAAGTGGCATTGCTTTTTTGATATCTTTTTTCAAAGCTCTCTTCATTAATATATAGGAATTTGATTGATTTCGTCTTATTGACCTTATATCCTGCCACCTTTACAAATCTTTTGTTTGTTTTCAACAATACTTTTTGTGAAGTCTTTGGGGTTTTCAACATATAAAACTATATAATCTGGAAATAGTGAGAATTTAAATTTCATTTTTGCTCATTTAAATTCATTTTATTTCTTTTTGTTGTCAAATGCTTCTGCATAAGATTTACAACACAGTGTTGAATAAGAGTGTTAATGAAGGGCATCCTTGTCTGGTTCCTTTTGACAGGGGAAATGTCTGCTGATGGGAAATGTTTTCAGTTTTCCACAATGAATGAAATGTTAGTTTTTGATTCTTCATATAAGGCCATTAGCACATTGAGATGTATTACTTCTTTTCCTATATTGTTAAGTGTTTTTTACTAGAATTGGCTGTTGGAGTTTGTCAAATGTCTTTTCTGCATAGATTGATATGATCATGTGGTTCATATTTTTGTATTTATATGTATTTTATGTGGTGGATTATATTTATGTTTCTAATAGTGAATCATCTTTGTGCAACTGGTATTAATCTCATTTTATCATTGAGTCTATTGGCCAAGAATTTCGTGAGAAAATTTGTGTCCATAGTGATAGTCTGTAGTGTTGTAGCCTTTTGGAGTTTCTACCTTGATCTGATATAAGAGTTTTATACTTGAGTCATAGAATTAATTTCAGAGTATGCTGTCTGTTTATGTAATCTGAAATAGTTTGTACAGAATTTGTGACCACTCTTTTCTGAATATTTGATAGAATTCCACTAAAGTAATCTGTTCCTAAAATTTCCTTATTTGGAAATTTTGTAATGACCTACTCTATTCTTTTGTGTGACTCTTTGAGATTATCTGTATCTGTGCATGTTACTTTCAGTAGAAATTCATTTTTCTATTTCATCTAGAACTTCAACCTTTTTGGAATTCTATTTTCATAGTAGTGTGCTCTTATTCTTTTTATTTCATTTGGTTCTTTGTGATGCCACCCTTTTCTTACCTGTTTAACTATTTTTCTTCTCTTTCTTTCCCTCATTGTTTGCCAGTGATATGTCAATTTTGTTGATCTTTTCAAGTTGATTTGTCCACTGTTTCCTGTTTTCCAGTTCTGTTATTTCTGATCTATTATTTATGACTCTTTTTCTAATGTTGATTGCATGATCATTTTGTTGTTCATGTTCCCGTTGTTGAAGATGTTGTGTTAAATTGTTTTCTGCTCTTTATTTTAAACATAGTTATGCATTGTTGGAAATCTCCCTCTGAACTTGTTTTTATTGTTTCCCAACAACTTTAGTATGCTTTATTATAATTCTCATTTGTTTGAAGGTTGATTTTCTTATTTAATCCAATATTTGATTTAATATGCTGTTCTGCTTTCATGCCATTTTATATTTAAGTCCCCAAATTTTAATCAAATTACTATCAAGAAGAAAAGAAAAGCTGTCAGTTAAATTATTTTTCATGGTGGTTACTTGTATTGAGGGTGGGGTCCGCTCCTGAATCTTCTTTCTGGAAGTTGGATAAAGTAAATAATATTGCTTTGAAGTGCCAGTCACGTCGAATTATTTTTTGATTTTTGTTTGTTTTTGTGGGTATCACTGCCCCCTGGTGGGAGTAGGAGAGCCAGTCTTGCTCCTGGAGAGCTACTGCTGGATTTGAACTTCCAACCCTAAGGGCCGCAGTCCTGCACACAACCACAACACCACCAGGGCTCATCCGATCACGTTGAATTTATGGTTTGCCCAAATGGAATTATGAGGAATGTGTGGTTTTGTGGTTGGAGCATGAAGCCGGCACTATGCTTTCATCTACATCCTAGAATGTTTTCCTGTCATTCATTTCAGTAGTATATATGACTCATCAACGACAGACAAATAATTTCTTTTTGTCTTCATAGTAATTGTTTCCATATTTGTGTTCCCCAGTGAATGTACCTACTTTGACAACATTTGCCCTGAAGAAAACTCATAGGAAGATGCAGAGGCCATCATGGTTGTTGATCTGCTGCACCCACATTTCAGGACCTGCAAGTGCTCTATCATCCCATTCATTTCGTGACCTGGTCCTTTCTATTGTTGATTTCTAATTGAATAGCCTTGTGGTCTGAGAAAACAAATTGAGAATCTCAATGTTTAAATATATATGTAATGTGCGTGTGTGTGTGTGTGAATGGTCAGAGAAGATTCACCAGGGCCGAATCCAGATTGGGATTCTGAAAGTGAATTTTGGGCTTTCGCTATCATTCATAGTTTTCTATAAATTGGGTGCTCAGAATGTAAGATCTAATACTGTTCTCTCTTCCAGTCTTAGATTTTCAAACCTTGGATCACACAGACCAGTGTGCTTTTTCCATGTGGATTTAGATGGCACCTCACTTATATATCTGTGGCCTTCCATGCCAGATTTCTAGGATAGCCGGGGCCTTCCTTGCCAGGATACGGGGTTGCCAATGTATCTTTGCTGGAAGGTAGGGACAGCTAAGGCTTTCTTTGCTGGATACTGTTTTGGCCAGGACTTTTATTACTGTTTTGAAAGGGAAGCCTTGGCCTACCTTGCCAGGTCCCAAGGTCTACCTTTTTGGGGAGCAGAGATGACCAGATTCTAGCATTTTTGTGGTAGGTGGTGATGTCTTTATTCTACATTGCAAGGGGCAATGGACACCCAGATATTCCTTGTCAAGACCCAGGGACAGTTGCTTCCTTTTCTGGCTGAAGGGCAGTGATGACTTAGGCATTTCTTGTTAGATAATGGGCTATTCGGACCTCATTTGCTGGTTCTCAGGGACAGATGGGGTGTGTTCACCATGATTGATGGTGCCAGTATTTAAAATGTTTTTTGTATCTTTTCCAGAATCACAATTACACTCAAGTCATAAGAGTATGTCAAATTGACATACAAGTAGAGAAGTTGGTAGGTATTCAAACATTTCATGAGGTAGCACATGAGCAAGCATCCAGGTATTAATAGAAATTAAAACCACCCTAAAGGCATTACTGTTACACAAGGATCCAGAATATCAATGAAACTATTTCAGCAAACTGATGCAACACTGTATGTACTCATTTTTGTAAGCCATGAAATTTAGAAGACAGTTACTTGACCAACTAACTGAATGAGATCTATATTTTTGTCCATTTCAAAGAAAGGTGATCAGTGAATATGGAATTTACTAAACAATATCACATGTAAGTAACATTTTGATAAAGATTATTAAAAAAAGCTAAAGGACAATAATGACAAGGCACTGCCAAAAATTCAAGTTAGATTGAAAAAGGATATGGAATGAGGGATAGCCTTTTCTCATGTCAGATGGACCTTAACTGAAAGCAGAGAAAACCAGAAAAATATTTACCTGTGTTTTATTGACTATGCAAAGGAATTCTACTGCATGGATGAATAAAAAATTAAATTAAGATGACAAAGAATGTGAATTCCAGAGGCCTAACTTTTACTTATATGGAATCTGTACATAGACAAGAACAGAACAAGGGAATATTGAATGATCTAAAATCAGAAATGATTTTCATCATGATTGCATCCTTATACTACACTAAATCCGCCTATATGCTGAGTATATCATCTGTAAAGTTGTAGGAAACGAACACTCAGTAGTGGCATGAGGCTCAAAAGAGCATGTATTGGAAGAACATAGAGTCAGTATTAGAAGAAGATTTATTAACACACTGATATGTAGATGATATAACCTTACTTGCTGAAAGTAAAGTGTATTTGAAGTATGGATACACTTCAATATAAAGGAAACAAAAATCATCAGAATATGATCAAGAAGCATCACCATAATAAATGGATAACAGACGGGATGGGTCAAAGATTTTATTTCTGTGGAGCCACAATCAGTGTTCACGGAAAGATCAGTTAAGTAATCCAACTATGTACAGCATTGGGAAAGCCTGTTGAAAAATACCTCTTTAATGTGTTAAAAACCAACCATCTAATTTTGATCATTAAGTTGCTCCTCACCAAAACCACAGCACTTTTTACTTTGCACATATGCATTGATAAACTGGACAATGAAAAAGGAAGACTGAAGGAGAATTTATACTTCATAATCATGGTGCTAGCAAAGAATATTGAAAATACCAGAGACTGCCAGGAGGACAAACAATTCTGTTTTGGAAGAAGTACAGCAGGAATGTTCCATTGAAGCATGGATGGCAATACTTAAATTAGTCTCATATACTTTGGAAATATTATCAAGAGGGAGCAGTCCCTGGAGAAGGGTATCATACTTGAGAAAGCAGAGCATCAGAAGCAATGAGGAAGATCATTAAGACTCATTGACACCATAACTACAACAAATAACTAAAAATAGATGATACTATGAGTGCTGCGCAAGACTGGAATTGCTTCTTTCTACTCAGAGCAAAATTAAAGAAACAACAAAATGTCATTAAGAAAATGGTATCGGGCTGAGCCCTGGTGGCATAGTTGGGCGCAGGACTGCAGCCCACTGGGATGGAGGTTCACTTCTAGCAGCGGCTCCACAGGAGCAAAGGCTGCGTCTCCTACTCTCACTACCAGAAGGCAGTGATGCCACCCCCCCAAAAAAAAAAAAGAAAATGGTATCGTGAGTCAAATTGCTCTGCTTTGGCTTGTGTGTCTTGAGCATACTCATATTATCTTAGATTTCACTTCATCAGTTTTAAAATAAGGATTATATCCCTCCTCCCAACTATCATGATTCCAATTCTACCTTACAAATCCAGCTGGACTGGAAGAGGTACATCGGCGCAGATGGGAACTGGAAATATGAGGAACCCAGGACAGATGCACCCCTCAGGACCAGTAGTGAGAGTGGAGTTGTTGGATGGAGGGAGGGGAGTTGGGGTAGAGAAGGGAAGCAGATTACAAGGATCTACACATAACATCCTATCTGGAGGATGGACAGTGGAGGAGTGGGCGAGGGGCAGTATAAGATATGGCAAAATAATAATGATTTATAAAGTGTTGAGGGTTGGTGGGGATAGGGGAGAAGGGAGGGATGGGGGAAAGATGAGAAGCTGATATCAAGGGCTGAAGTAGAAAAGCAGAGATTTGGAGACTGAAGATGGCAACAGGCATGCGAAGGTTCTTGGCCCAGTATATGTATGCATGTATTGTGATAAGCGATGTATTTGCCCCCTATAAAGTTATAAAAATAAATTAAAATTTAAAAAAATAAGGATTATATCATGAACTACTTACTAGGGTTTTTGGAGAAATCCAGTAGGAAAGTCTCAGCAAAGCATACTCAAGTGCTAAAATCATTAACAAAGTGTTTTACCTCTCTTAAGAAGTTTCTGGTCTCTACTTTTATCCTCCCCTTTGAAAATAATTTATTTATTCTTATACCAGTGTATTCTATTGATTGCTTTTATAAACCTCAGCTAATAATGATAAATTTACTTGTTGAACAATGAAGAATAATCATTATTTATTAATTTCTTGTAGATTTGCTTATTACCTGTACTACCTCTACCTGTCTGGTTGATTGTAAAAGAATAAGTTGTATGTGCACCCTGATAATGAAGAAACAAGGTACCAAAAACTCAGGGTCCTTAAATCTCATTCAAATAAGAACACCACTATAGCTAATAATAGTTTTTGTTTGTATTAGTCAATATATTTATTGATGATTTTAAAAGAATGCATTTATTGGTAATTGTTCTTAAACTGCTCTTGGTTTCTATTGTGAGCTCAAGGAGTAGAGAACTAACTTGGTGGTTTCAGGTTTTCGGGCTCTCACAGATGGGGCCTAGTGTTCTGTGGGGAACAGCGATCTGTGCTGGTCTCTGTTTCTGCATTCACATTATGAGAATTGTTTGTCTCAGCCAGTATAATTCATTCCAATTTTTATTTTCTTTATTTAGAAATCTCCTACTGCCTGTATTTTGGTGACAGAGGCTGCCAGTGCATGAGCACATTGTAAATGAGAGTATAAAAGAATGTAAATGAGTTGTCTTAAGTGTCACAACGAGCAATGAATCTGGAAATAAATCTCAAGAGTTCCTATTCCCAGATATGATTCTTTGTTGGTTTTTATACCCAAAGAGAATTTAATAGTTGAGAAACATAATTTTATCCTTTCATTACAAGAGTGGATACCTCAAAAGATAGACAGTCAGAAAGCAGTCAAAAAGCTAGAATGAAATAGCATAAAAACATTTACCCGTCAAAGCTAATAGTTTTCTAGGAAATAAAGAGGAAAATTGGAGTTCTAAAACAAATAAATCACAAATCATTACTGTGTGTTTATTGCTTATCAGCTCACAGTTCCATATGAATTCCTCTCACTTTGCCTAATTTCTGATTGCTACCTATCTGGAGTTAGAGATAAACAGCCAGATATTTATGTTTTATTCACTGTAAATTGCTGCTCATTTGAAGTAACTGGGTAACGTGATTTAAGAAATTCTTGATAAAGAAGTAATCATTTCCACTACAAGGATCAGTCTTCAGATGAGGCGTGGAATGGTAAGAACAATGCAGCAATGTAACCCAAGCTCAAGTTGAATTAGAATATTCATAGCCTTGTGGAAGACAGGGCTGGATTTTTAGTACACTCTTTGTGGCTTGAACAGAAAGGGCCATGGTTTTAGGAGCAATTCTCTTCATCAAGTCCAGGCAATTTAAAGAAGTTATATCCAGACACTAAGGTAGTTTAAATTGCTCAAGTGATCATAATTAATTCTGCTTTTTCTTTCTCTTTTTTTGTCATTGAAAATGCCTAAGAAACTTCAAAAGATATACAATTAATGTCAGAAATCCATTTGAATATGAATGCTGATGTATCATATCGTGCTTTAAAAATAAACAATTAATTCATTTAATGAATTCAATTAATTCATTTCAATTAATCTTATACTTAATAAGAAAATTATCTTTGGCAAATTGTTCATTATTTTTAATGTAGCCTTTAAAATGGGCAAAATGCAGATGAGCCACACAGCCACTGACATTGAGCCAATCCTGCCCTATAACAACTCTATGCAGGGTTTCTCAGACTGTAAGTCTTTATAGGAGCAGATAGCCTCATATATCTTCCAGGCAGAGCCTGCTTGATTTGAGGCAACGCCCTTGTAATGAGCAGCTCAATTCTGAAGTCAGGATGCTACCATGGCTACTAAAATGGTACACAAGACATGTTGCTATGTCATAGTTTGTACCTACAGTTCATATACTGATATATGATTTATAGGGCTCCAACAATATGATTTATTAATGACTGCAACTAATTTTAATCTTGTAAGATTCACTAAGCATTCAATTTAAAGTAAATACATTTAATGGGATTGAGCTATTAATTAAAGGAAAACAACAAAAATGGATTGGTGAAAGGAGGAGTGTTTTGATCTTATAATCTATAGAACTTACTCTTTCTGAATTCAGTCTATTTTTCAGAGTCTGTACAAAGGTTTTTTATTTTGACTAGGAGATACATAAAGAAAGGAAAATATTAAAACCATGTTCCACTGTCCTAAGCAACCTTCGTTAAGCCAGGTGTTAAGATTATAAGCTCCAATATGATTGTTTCTTCCAAGTTTGTATTTAATTGTTTAGAATTCTTGGATTGCACAAGCTGGTGTGCTTCTGCCTGTTAATTTATCTTTTAGAAGCCTGATGTGGACAAAGCCACTGGTGAATCTCCTCTGACTATGCACCAGAAAAGGGTAAGACCTTATTACCAGACAGGGCACACTCACAGCAAGGTGGATAATTGTGATTGTAATCAGGTAAAAATTTGACACCTTGTCAGTGATCTTCCTCTTGACTCAAGGCATAATTGCTCCAGATGTTCATGCTTTCTGCTTTGTTATTGATTGACATTTCTGTTTTGTTTTGATTTTTCATTTTATTGTGTCATTGTTTGGTGGTCATTTGTATTCTGTTTTGATTTTATATGACTTTTCTATATAGGAAACCCAAAACCTATAGATACAAGAACTGAATCAATAGATTTAAAGGGAAATGACAGAGGAGACTGTAGAGAAATGAGCTAACTGCAATAAGTACATGGGGAAATATGTTGGAAATGATTGTATTGCTGGCTGCACAGCTCCTATGAATGTACAGATATGTGAATTATATGTCAGTGAAATTGTTAAAATAAGTAGTTTTTTTTAATTTATCATTTTATTGGGCGCTCATGCTTCGCTTTCCATCATACTTAGTTCAATACATAGTTACATACACTGTGCCAAGCACCCCCAATTACCTGTCCTCATCGACATTCTCCCAACATCTGCTCCTCCATTTAGGCCCTTGATATGGGCCCCCTTCCTTTCCCCTCCAACATTTCCCCCCTCCCCTCAGTCCTCATTACTCTGCAATGATTATTCTTTTGTCATATCTTACACTGCCCAACATCTCCCCCTGCCCACTCCTCCCTACCTCTGCCCTCCAGCTAGGAGACAGTCTGCAGATCCCCACAGCTGGCTTCCTCTCACCACCCCACCCTCCCTCCACCATCCAGCAACTTCACTCCCACCACTGGCCCGTAGGGGTCCATCCACCCCGAGTTTCCTCATTTCCAGTTCCCACCTCCACCAGTGCACCTCCTCCAGTCTAGCTGGAACTGTAGGGCAGATTTGGAGCTGTGATGGTTGGGGGAGGAAACCTTCAAGAAATAGAGGAAGGTTTTATGCTTCATTGGTACCTCACTGGCCCCTCTCTCCCTCATGACTCCCCTGTAAGGGGGTGTCCAGTTGCCCACGAGTGGGCTTTGGGTCCCCACCCTGCTCTCCCCCTCATTCTTACTGATTTAATCCTTGTTCTTTGATGTTTGATGTCTGCTCCCTTCGGCCCCTCGTGATCACACAAAAAGGTGTATTATGTATCTTATAGATTTGCCTTTAAGCAAGATTAGGGAGAATATTATTTCTTTTTGTGGGACATCACTCCCCCCTGGAGGGAGTTGGAGCCCAGCCTTGCTCCTGGAGAGCTCCTGCTGGATTTGAACCGCCAGCCCTGTGGGCCGCAATCCTGCACCCAACCACTATACCACCGGGGCTCAGCCTAGAATATTATTTATGAATAAATTAAGCAAAATCTGCTAGATTATTTTATAATAAACCATGCTGGGTCAAAAGGAAAATTAGCTATGTTTTAAGAAAAGATTTCACTTTAAGGCATAATATGATGATAAAAACAAGCCACTCAAAATTGCCTATGGGTAAATAGAAACAAAGGCAACTGAATGGCCTAATCAGAATATATGTCACTATATGTAAGCTGAAATATTTCCTTAAAATAATAATTTTACTTTTCTCAATGTTAAAAGAAATACTCTGCTAATATTGTAAGACTTGTAAGCTTGGTTGAAAGTTCCAGAGGGTGTCTTAAGATTTTATCCATCCATTCTGTATATGTGAAATCTGTTTGTTTGTTTATAATTTCCAATGTTTGCAAATTTCACTGCTTTGTGGATACCTTGCTCATGTTAGCTTCATCAAATGGGACAAAGAACTGACATCTGAAATCACTTACTACTTGAGAAATACCTACTTTTTTACTTTCAAAAACACACTTTAAAAAATAAGTATTGCCTACGTTTTCTCAACCCAAATTCACTGTCATACAGTCAGTACTGACTCATACTGACTATTGAACAAGGTAAAACTCCTCTGGTGATTATCCAAGACTGTCAGCCTTTAATGGAGTAGAAAACCCTGCTTTTCTCTTTTACCCATTATACTGATGAGGAAATGAGATTAGCGAGATGATGTGACTAGATCATGTCAAACTGCTACTAAATGACCCATGTTGAATTTATACTACAGCATGATCTTCTGTATGACCTATGGTATATTTATTTGATAACACTGTTCCGTCTTCCAGCTTACTGATCACTTGGTATCATAGGCATAATTCAGATGCCATACAAGTCGCATCATATTCCTGTTTAGAATAAAATGACTATTTTTAAATCTATTTTACCTTGTATTGGTTTGTGGTTTCTCAAATTTGACATCACATTTATAGTTGAGTGCTTGTTCCTTATTATTTATCCTACATTGGCTAGGTCTGGGCGTTTTAGAATATTTTGTAGGGCAATATTAGAATTGATATATTTCTTTTGAATTAATAACCTCAGTTTCTTCATCAGTAAGGCTAACAGCTTTGCCTACTCATTGATGAGAAAGTCAATTATATGCATACATTAATGCCTTGTGGATCATGTTACAAGTTTAAGGTACTATTGATATCTCACTATCCGTGGAATTTAATCATTTTTAAAATTACCATTTAAAGTTTTTTTGCAAATATATGAGAGTGTCCTATTTTAAATATCTGCAGTGAATTTACACAGTAATGAATATAGGCAGTGGAAGAAAATAAACAAGTTTAGCTGCCCAGAGAAATTCACATACATTTTTAATTGATTATGTGAGTGGTACAGAGATGAGTCTCAAATGGGAGAATATTCTACACATACAAATTTATGCTGCAATTGGTCATGATGCATAAAGGTGTAATAAATAAAATCTCATGCAACCAGTGACAGCAGCTGTGCTTAAGATCAGTTAACCTAAAAACACAGGATAATGTTGTTTTATGTTTCCATTTCTGCTGCCCACTCTTGCAAATTAATAGTCCTCAAATTATTTCCAAGTGGAAAGAGAGCAATCACATATCAAACTAAACAATCTGTTTTTAGTTTCATGTTTATTTGTTTTATTATAATGCTACCTAAATAGTGGAAAACATTTAGTGTGATCATTTATATGCAAGCAAACAAAAGTTCAAAATATTCCTCAGTTTTGTTTGTTTTAGTCATCTTTCCTGATTTCTAGTTATCAAGAACTGTTTTGCAGACCTGTCATTGTAAAGGAATGTTTCTGGAATGTTTCCCAAATCACAAACCCCCATGGTTAAAGCAAACAGAGCTCAATTATTTAAGAATTTCATCTATACAAAGGAACAACTCACAGATAGATGTTTGCAAATGGGCTATACTTGCATAACCTCTTTTTTGCTCCAGTATCCTAAATGCTGCCATTAGATAAATTATTGATGTTATCAATGGTGTTACTTTATGCCTCATAGGGGGGTAGTTCATGTGGGAGTCACATACTCTGGTGTTAACTTGAGCATTAAGAATGTAGGGGTGAAATCTAGCCTGTCAATACAGAGATAGCCAAAGAGACCTCTGTTGGGACATGGTCTTCTCCTAAGAATTCTGGGAAATCTGGTGGTATTTCCTCTTTGGAAGCAGGAGACATCATCTCTCTACGTGCTCACTTCCTTGGACACTTTCTACTGACAGCACTCACTGCCTGAGAGACAGGGCTGACTCCCTGTGAGACATCCCTAAAGAGAAGACACATGAAACTACCCTTGAGCCCAGAGCTGGACAAGTCACATGGGTGCAACCAGACCTATGAAGCCAGAGAAGCCACATGGAGACCCCTGCCAGTGCTGAGATGTTTACAATGCCACTGGATCCAAAGACTTTCTGCCCACTGGCCTGTGATCATTCTGCATCTGGCATCATTACATGTGTTTCCTTAGTCTGAAGAGGACATTATAGGCTGGTATCAGTCATATGGGCTAATATCGGATTTATGACCTTGGACTTGACTGGGTTGGACTGTTTTCTTAATGTACATTTACTTTTGTATATCAAACTCTCTCTTATAGACATATGCCTGCTTATGAATTTGTTTCTCTAGTCTACCCAAACTAACACAGGTGACAACATTGTATGCTATAAAAAAATAAATAATGAGACCTATAAAGTAAATCAGAATCGTACATAATCCCCTGACAAGTGAGTGGATTCTGGGGTTCCACTTTATTCGAGCCCCAGTCTTATGATATGGCTTTGTTCAATACTCATCTGCTGGCTATCAATAAGAATAATATCTGGGGCCTTAAATTTTTATATTTAAATAAGCAGTCATCTACATGAGATGTAAACCAGTCCACATGAAAGTACACCAACCTGCATAATCCAAGAAACACCAAAAAATTTCAAATACAACAGAGGGAAAGGTATAGGAGCTTAAATCGTGAGCACCCAATTTGTAGCTGTCTATAGAGGACAATGGGTGTCCAAAATCATTGGTATAGTACCCATGCACATGAAGCATGCTGCAGATCCCCTCTGAGGACAGTTGAGGGGTGGGAATAGCCTTACAATCACACTCAGAGATTATTGTCAACTTGACAATGATTGATAGGACTAAGGTATACTATGATCCCTGGTCAGGGGATCTCCCTCCTAACTTAGTATAGATTTGTTCTAGGTGTAAATATTTCTTGCTAGTTTCTCAAGAGAGTCTTCTCTCTGGTTTAATTTAGTACTTCCAGTCTTTTTTACATTTCTATATGATTTTATCTTTGCATACTTCACACTATATGAAGCACAGAAGGAGTGAATGTATAAAGATAATACTTGATGTATGACTGTTGGGAACAGGAGTGGAGTATTGCTTAAGTGGAATTGGGGAGCAAATGAATACTGGAGAGGGAGGAGAATATATGGAACAGATTGTTGTGAGATAAATATATATATATATATATATATATATATATATATATACACACACCACTTTTTAAATGCAAATAAACTGGGAAAGTGAATTGCATTTCAATAAAACTATTGGGTAGGTGGAAGAATTGTTTTGCAACCTCAATTCTCTAAACTGTACTAATTATTTAATAATTGTTAAGTTTGTCAAGCATTGACAAAAGTAGAAGTAGATCTACTCTTCTTACAATGAATTCCTTTATTATTTCTGTTTGGAAATAGACCTGAAAATGTTATGAGGAACACTTCCAAAAACATTCAATGATAAATTTTCAAAATGTAATAAGGTTCCAGTTTGGTGACTTTGACTTTGCTGTTATTATCATGCCACAAAAGGACTATATCGAGTTATACTATAAGCAGTATGGTTATCATTGGAGAATGATAGGAAAGTCATGAGAAAGAAGGAAAGTAAAGAGGCTCATGAACATTCAAAGAAGGCAAAAATGATGATAGGCCTGAAGGCCAAGCCCTATCATAAGCAGCCTCATGTTGAGAAAATACAAGTGAAAAATGTGCATGAAATGAGAAACAACAAACAAAAGAATGGTGAGAAGACTCCACAAGGTGCAGTGCCTACCTATCTGCTGGACATAGAGGAATAGTCACAAGCTAAAGTACTGTCCATTATGATTAAACAAAAAGAAAAGAGAACCCAGAAAAATGGGAAGTCCCTCTGCCTATAATGTGTGCCCAGGGGAAATGGAAGTGCTAAAAGTTATTAGAACAGGAAAGAGAAAAAGAGAAAGCATGTAAAAAGATAGTTCCTAGAGTTTGCTTTATTGAGGATGACTTTACACCCAAACCACATATATATGAATGATTCATCAGGCCAATGGGCTTACATTTCAAGGAAGCACATAGTACACACCCTGAACTTAAAGTCACTTTTCACTTACCAATGCTTGGTGTAAAGAAGAATCCACTGTATACAGCCTTGGGCATTTTTACCAAAGGTGCAACTATTTAAGTGAAAGTGAGCGAGCAGGACCTGGTAACAGAAGAAGGCAAGGTAATTAGGCGAATTTGTGCTTAGATCACCAACAATCCTGAAAAATGGTTAATACAGTCTTACTAGTTTGATGGTGGTTTCATATAAGGAACTTCTTTATTTGTGAAGATGTTAAATGAATCAGGAAAACCACCATTACCCTGTTTGTCTTATTCCTACCAGTGATTTGCACATCTGAAATCAGAAGATAAATATTTATATTATAATAAGAAGAAAAAAATTATAACTGTCTAGTTGGAAAAAGAATGTGGAAAAGAACAAGGCATAGGGATTGGAAGAAGGCTGTACAGCAATTTAAAAGATGCAAATACCACAATCATGATTGTTGAAAGCCCTTGCTTACAAAAAGCAGACTGCATCCATCAACATGAATTGAAACTCAATGTAAAGAAAGAAAACCAAATCCCCACGAATGGAACAATAAACAACATCATGATCAGTAAAGGAAACATTGAAATTGAAAAGGATTTCATCTGCCTTGGAGGCACAATTAACGCTCGTGGAAGCTCTCACACAAAAATCTCGCTGCCATCGACTCAATGCCAACTCATTTTGACCCTATATGCAGACTAGAGCACTTCCTACAAGTTTCTGTGTGTGTAACTCCTGTGGATGTAGCGAGGCCCCCTTTCTCCCACGAAACAACCAGTGCTTTTGAACTGCCGACTTTGCAGATAGCAGCTCAATGCATCACCACTATGCCACTTTGTTCTTAGCAAATCTGTGTCTCTTGCCACAGATTTTCACAATACTATACCTCATTTGAATTTTTTAAAAATATTTTTATTGGGACCTCATATAACTCATCACAATCCATACATCCATCCATTGTGTCAAGCACATTTGCTGCCATCATGATTCTCAAAACATTTTCTTTCTACTTGAGCCCTTGGTATCAGCTTCTTGCCCTCCCGCCCCACACACATGCACCCCTGATGGTTTATGAATTATTATTATTTTGTCATATCTTATACTGTCTGACATAACTCTTCACACACTTTTTGTTGTCCATCCCCCAGGGAGGAGGTTATATGTAGATCCTTGTGATCACACCTCATTTGAATTTTTATCTTTTTTAAAAAATTAATCATTTTATTGGGTGCTCATACATCGCTTTTCTTTTTTCTTTTTGGCATCACTGCCCTGCTGGGAGTAGGAAGCACAGCCTTGCTCCTGGAGAGCTGCTGCAGCATTTGAACTGCCAACCATGTTGGCCGCAGTCCCACACTCAACCACTGCGCCACTGGGGTTCAACCCTATACATAACTTTTCATCAGACGTAGTTCAATACATAGTTATTCATTTGAATTTTTGACTGCTGCTTGCTTGGATACCAATTTTGGATCCAAGAAAAATGAAGTCCTTGAAAATTTTATTGCATTTCTTAAGAAGTTTCTCATTGGTTTTGTGAGACATTTGGTTTTCTTTATTTTGAGCTATGCTTAAGACTGTAGTGTTTTGTCTTTACCAGTAAGTATTAATAAAGTTATTTTCAGTTTCAGCAAGAAAGCGTACGTCATATGTATATTGACATTTTTGATGTCTTCCTCAGCTGTTAATGCCATGTTCCTCATCATGTAGTCTAGTTTCTTGGATTATTTGCCCAGCATACAGATTAAATTATTACAGGGGAAATACATCATGGCACATATCTTTCCTGATTTTAAATCTTCTGTTTAAATGACTGACTTTTGGTCATGTGATATCTTTGTACAAGGTACCACATGCACACTACATAATGTTCCAGAATGCTTATTCTTTACATTGCTATCCATAACTTTTCGTGATTCACACAGCCAGATAATTTTCTATAGTTAATGAAACACAAGTAAACTTATTTCTTCTATTATATTTTAGACAATATCCAACTTATATCAGTGTTGCTATCTTTCATTTTATGTCCTCTTCTAACATGACTTGAATTTCTGCCAGATTCCTGCTTATATGCTGGTACAAACATTTTGAAATGTCATCAGCAAAATTATATTTGTGTGTAATATTAAATAAAATGCTTGATGATATCTGCATTGTTTGGATTATGTTTCTTGGGGATGGCTATAAATATGGATCTTTTCTAGTCAGTTGGTCAGATAATTTTCTTCCAGATTTCTTGGCATAGACAGATGACCGAGCTCTTCCGGTGTGACAGCTCTTTGTTGACACAGCTCAGCTAGCGTTCTGTCAATTTCTAGAGCCTTGTTTTTCACCAATGCCTTCAGTGCAGCATGTATCTTTTACTTAAATATTATAATTCAGTGCTTTCTCCTGAAATGATGGAATTGCGTCCACTGTGCACTCTCTCAACTTTTGATACTTCTTGCTTCATTCAAAAAATTGCCTATAGAATCCATCAATATTTCAGTTAGAGGATTGACATTTTCTTCAGTTCTTCCACAAGCAGGACTTGTTTTCTTTGTTGTTTTGTAAGTCCTAGCATTTGCATATTATGAGAATATTCTTTTTATATTATTAATATTCTTTTAAAAGTTCTGTTCAGCTCTTTCTCATCACCATTACTTGAATTCCCTTTAGCTACCTTACATTCTAGTATATGTTTCTGGGTGTCAGCACTTGATGGGCTGTTTTGCAGTGGACCCCTACCTTTATCCTGACTGAAGTCATTGAGCTTCTTGGCCATCTCTTCCACATATGTATTTTATTTGGTTATTTTATATTTCCTTCATTGAGTTACATTTATGTTGCTCAGAAAAGGAATTTGTGAAGAATAATTCTTTGACCTTGAAAAATTGCACCATGCAATCTCAGTCATCTTTTTCATGCAAGGCTTCATTTTACAACTACATATGCTTTTTCTTTGCTTCCAATTTTTATGTTTTAAGCACCAGGTGGTACACTTGAGGTTTTTCCCATAGCGCTCTCTATAAGCTGTGTTCAAAATCACAACAGTTTTTTTCTCAATCAGGAAACAAAATTTGCAGTCACACACTGTTCTCTTAAATTGGCCGTCACAAAAAAAGTGAAGTTAGAGTGAAACTGATTTTACAAAACACATCTCTGTGAATAGGTGACTCAACTGGCAGCACTAATTCCCAGCCAGTCGCTCAATGCTTGCGTGCGTTGTCCAGGGACGTTGTGTTTTTGCTGTTTTTTGGAAGAAAGTCCCCTTCATATATGTTTCTGGATTTATTTTTCTAGTCAATCCTGCCAAACACATTATCCTATCACTCACTGTGTTGCACTGATGGGTGGATCTGGAGATATTGTTTATGATAATTAATCCAACTTCATTTCTCTTTAATTTGCCATTCTTAAGATAGTAAATTATATGATTGTCCTATAAGAAAAACTGCCCAAATCAATCTAATTAGGATAACTAAAACTCAACCCCACCAAGCTAAATTCACTGACATTTACTCAATTGTGATTCATAGAGACCCTATAAGACAGAGTGTATTTGCTCCCTTGGGGTTCTCTGGCTGCAAGGTCTTTAAGAGATATGCTCTTTCTCCTTAGGAGTTGCTTGTGCTGGCCTGGCAGTCAACAACCCAGCATGTAATCTGCTACATGACCAGCGCTCCTCTTAATCTTATTAATAGCTAGGATACTAGTCTGCACATGTTACACTTCAATTTAACAACTTCTAAGTTTTGTACATTCATACATCTTATACTCCATTTTCTTCTTGTGAATGAATGCTTCTTCTCATTTTGAATGGTTTTACATCAGCACATACATATCCCCAAAGCTTTGTGCATGCCAGATCATTAAGGTGGAGTCTATTGAGCACAGGCAGCTCTTCCACTCATGTTTGAAGTTCTTTCCAATGTGCAGGTGCAGGTTGCATCTTATGGTACCACTTCTGAAAACTGAATGCTGTTATTTATGTGGTATTCCAAAGCCAAAATGTAAAGACACAGACCATAAGGTCCTTTATCACAGACTGCCCTCGTGTCATAGCCCCATTGAAAATGGTTCGCCATGTGCCGCCTTGCTGGTATTTAAATTATGGATGAAATAGCTTCCAGAACATACAAACCACAAAATACCATAAACTGGCAAATGAATGAGGGGGGTTATGGTAGAAAGAATTAATTTACAAATACAAATCTTGATCCAGGCAAGTAATCTGTAAGCAGGCAAGTGACTTAATCTCCTAATATTCATGTTCTTTATGTACAAATTGATAAGATTTTTTTGTCTGCCTAACATGCATATAATGAAGTCTAAAGGAGATAGTAGATATAATTTGCATTAGACATTTAAAATGCAATTAATGATAAAGTGATTTCTATAGACGTGTTATTTATTACTTAGCTTGTAGCAAAATTCACCAATACAGCAATATAGGCTTGGCATGTTCTTACCAGAAAGTCATTTAAACTGCAAATTCAACTAATTCTGTAAGGAAGGGGCTATTAATATGACCAATTTCTTACAGCGTGACCTTTGGCAGCATGTTTATTTCAAAGACTTCATCCATTTCACCTAAATTGTTCAATTTATTGGCCACAATTGTTCATAATATCTCTAGCTGTAATTTTTTTAATGGTCATGATTTTATCTAATGTCCTAATTTTTTGAGGAATAGTATACTATTTAGATAATAGAAGTAAATATTTTATTTATCTAGTTATTGTTTTAATGGTTCTATTTACATACCACTCACCATACAATTCAATGGTTTTAATATATCAAAAGGGGCTTTACAATAGTCAGCACAAATTTAGAACATATTATTCATTTGTGCCCCCATTATCATTGATTCCCAATTTCCTCCCAACTTTTCTAACATAACCCTGAAAAATTATTAAACCAGGTGCTGTCTCTATAGATTTGCGTTGTCTAACTTTCATCCAAAAAAAAAATCCCAACATCCCCAACAACAGTAATAAAATAAAATAAAGATTTTCATAGAAAAGAAAGCAGAAAATTAAATCTGGAGCTTACAAAATGGGCCAAAAGGGAGAATAAATCATAAGCTGTTCAGTTTTAACCTAAATATAGCTACATTAATCCACTATCTAGTGTTCTAATTTTTGAGGCCTAGTTTACTATTTAGGTTATAAAAGTATTTTATGTATCTAGTTATTGTTTTTTATTTACATACCACTCACCATACAATTCAATGAATTTAATCTATTAAAAGAAGTTTTTCTATTATTGACACAAATTTAGAACATATTATTCATTCGTGCAATCTATGTGAGGATAGGACTAATCACACCCCTGGTCAATGTTCTAAGAGAGTTCATTGGAAGATTAGTTCACGTGGGGACTCTGCAAATGGATTTTGAACACTCAAGGGGTGTACTCAGAATTTAAACTCTACTAAAATTTCTTCTGATGTTGGATTTTATTATTTACAATCCTTGAATCACACAGGCTAATATATTTCTTAGATGGCTGCTTAGTTTAAGATAAGCTTTTAAGACCCCAGACACTATTCGTTCTGAAAGCCAGGCACCATCTGGTTTCTTCACCACACTCTAATATAGCACCCAGATCTTCAGTGATCTTGTTAGTCAATCACAAAAGGACAAATATTGTAAGAGACCAAGATGACAAGGAAAAACACCAAGACAAAATAGGTTTTGTCTTAGGTCATGTAGTCTTCTAATTAGTTCTCACAAGAAATTATAAAGCCATATTTATTTATGTGTTAAAATGGAGGCCTTATTTCAGCAAGAATTATTTTCTTATGTTGGAGGGAGAAGACAAATCACTTCCTGCCATATAGCATCATTCCACTGTGACCCCATTACCAACAGACACTCCACCAAAACTGCTCAGTGAATCTTTATGGAAATTCAAGTCCAGAAGTGGGGCAAAGGCATATCTCTCTAGAAAAATGTAATGTTCCTTCTGCTGTTGGGTAAACTAAGAGATGTGACCTGCCACTGAGGAAAAAAAACTGTTTAAATTACTTTTATAAACCCCCTCAGCTGGGAGAATGTGCCAAGTTTTATTTTCCTATTTGATACTTTTGACACTTCTATTTATACCTTGTTGACAAAGGCTACATGCTTTAGACAACTGGGATTTTAAGCTCTGTCCTTTCAATGTGCATAGCATGTGTGCACATTCATCAAATGAACCAGGACCCATGCTTTGCTTCATGTGCAAAAATGAAAGAATCAGACACTTAAATGCAAATCCCAGTGCTGTGGGAAAACTGTCACAAATGTAAGGGTCTTCTTATTGGGAACACATATAGCAAACATAATAAAGGAAGAACACAGAAAAAGACAAATTATATGAAATACCTACTAAGATTAAATACTTATGCATATCAAAAGACTTCATTAAGAGTCAAAAGGAAGCCCATTGACTGGGAATAAATCTTTAGCAATAAGATGATGGATAAAGGACTAATTACTAAAGCATATAGTAGTCCACAATGTCACAATTAGAAAAGGAAAAAATCCAATTAAAAAGTGAGCAAAAGACTTGAACAGACAGTTCACCAAAAATAACATTCAAATGGATACCAAGCACATGAAAAAATACTCCTGGTCACTATCCATGGAGGATATGCCGATCAAAGCAATCACTTTATACTGTCAATGATAAGCCAATAAAAAAATCCTAGAAAACAACGAATGCTGAGAAGAGTACAGATAACATAGAACTATTATATATAGCTGTATAGCTGTAAACATGCATAATCATTCTAAAAGCAATATGGCATCATTTAAAATACCTGAGGATAGAAATCCCTTAAGACTCAACAATACCTCTGTTGACTGTATACCTCGGTGTAGTAAGAGACATGAGATGAACAGATATGTGCTGCACCATGTTAACTTTAGCATTGTTCACAATAGCAACAAGTTAAAAAATGCCCGAGTACATCAGTAGAAGGATGACAAAACAAATTTTTGTACATACACACAATGGTATACTATAGATCTCTAAAAATAGTGATGAAACCACAAAATTACTCGTGATATGGATGTACAAAAACATGCTTCTAATGGCTTAAATGCATTTACATATATATTGTCACATATCAAAATGTGATCCATCTTGGTGGATGTTGTATATGAACTTGAAAAGAATATGTATTCTGTCATTATTAAATGTGGTGCTTCATAAATGTCACATACTCTAAGTTGCTTAAGAGTGCTGTTTTCTATGTATTTTATAAGATCATTGATTTCCTGTATATTTGTGCTACCAAATTTTATAAAGCATGGTTTTGAAATGTTTGAATATATTTTTAAGTTTGTATTGTTCTCCTTGTAAGTTATTGTTTTTCCTTCATGAATTTTGAAGCTCTGTTAATAAGAGAATAAACATTTAAGATATTTTTGTCATTGTGCTGAATGAATTCTTTTAAAAATCATTTTATTGGGAGCTCTAGCAGAAGTTATAATTCTATTGTTCAATTAAATTAAGCATAATTGAACAATTACTGCCAACATCATTTTCAAAATATTTTATCTCTTTTTGAACTCTTTGATATCAGCTCCCCTTCATTCCTGCCCTCCCCCATATTAGGAACCATGTATACATACATATATACATATATTATATATGTTTAGCATACCTTACACCTTCCAATGCATCTATTCACCTACCAATTCTGCCATTTGTTCCACTCTAGTGGGGTTATAGAGTCATCATTGCTATCAGTTTCCCCTTCCCACCTTCCTTCCCTTTTCTTCCCATTTCCTCAGGGAATTGTTGCTCCCATTACTATTTCTGAAGGGTTTATCTATCTTGGATTTCATGTATCAACTCATCATAATTACACTAATGAACATATGCAGGTTTAACAAGATTAATGAGGTAAAACTAAGACCATAATAATAAGGGGAGGAAATATCAAAGAACTAGAGGACAGTTAGGTGATTCTTCAGTTCTTCCGTATGGCCCTTCTGTAAAGAATTGTTCAATTACCTTACCTCTGGTATTTGAATCTCTACTTTGTGTTTTTTTTAAATGTCTATTTGGTTGCTTGTGTTTGAACTTCTGATACCTATTTCTGTTGACACCTCATGATCACACAGGTTGGTATGTTTTTTCCTTGTGGGTTTTGTTGTTTTCCAGGTAGACGCCACTTGCTCAACTTCAAACCATTAAGTCACTGTTCACTTGATTTTTTTAATGGCCAGGCAACATCACCTAGTTCTTTACCACATGTACTTACACATCCATTTTGTCTTCACTGATCATGTCAGGAATGTGAGTACCATACATTGCCACATTATTGGGACAACCGTTCTTGTACTGAGGCAAGATTTAGGTAGAGGGCCAAAGTTGATGTGCTTTCTTGTTGAGAGGCCTTACTTGCATTCTTCTCTATGAAGGAGCAGCTCAGAGCAGGGACATCACACGCAAGGCTAGGTGCACTAGAATGAGGTCTATTCTCTGTCTCTCTTTTCTATGAAGACATAATACCTTCCCACTGGGTGGATTAATGCCCTGGCTCCCTATTGCTGTCTTTTTACTTCCTCTGTCCCTCTATGGGTCATAAAGGCTTATGGGGTGGTTGTGGTAGTGTGAGATGTCTTTCAGCACAGGAACTGTCTGCGTCTTCCCCTTCTTTTCTTTTTGATTACACATGCATCATTGGGTTTTTTTCTGGCTCTTGCCCAAATATCTGGTCCTCAGCTCGGGAACTGTGAGATATATACATTTTCCCCTTGCAAGTTCCTACCTCAGAAGACTCATACTGTACTTGTCCTTTTGTGCTTTGCTAATTTCACTCAGTACAGTAGCCTCCAACTCTTTCCATAAGATGAGATGTTTCATCTTTTCATTACTGCTTTAGATATGCCTAGTACTCCATTGTGTGTATATACCAGAGTTGTTGTTTTTTTTAATCCATTCCTCTATTGATGGAAATTTAGACGGTTTCCAATTCTTTGCATTTGCCAACTGTGCTGCTATGAACATTGGAGCAAAGTTGTGTGGTCCTGGCCTATATCTTATTTCTTCTTAGTGGAGACATTGCTGGGTAGTAAGGTAACTCAATTTCCATCTCTTTTAGGTATCACCAAATCACTTTCCATTGTGGCTGAACATATCTAAAATACCACCTGCAGTGAATGAGAGTTCCTCTCTCACCACACCTCCTCCAATACTTATAGGTTACTTTTTTTATTGAGTATCCTTGTGGGTGTTAGGTACCTCATAGTCATTTTGGTTTACATTTCCCAGATAGCTAATGATTGGAAATATTTTCTTATAAAGGCTTTCCTCCATTGTGAATCTTCTGTTCAAATCTTTTTCCCAGCTCCTCAGTGGACTTATTCATTTTCATTGTTGCTGCTGTAAGGTTCCAGTGTTCTGTAGATTACAGTAATGTCCTTTGTCTGATATGTCACTACTAAATACTTTTTCCTATTTGGTGGGCTCTTATTACTGGCTTGATGAAATATTTGAGTGTACACAAGTATTTTATCTCTAGTATGTCTCACATGACGACTTTATCTTTCTCTAGGTGTATATCCTTCATTATTACTAATGACCCCTCTATTCTCCGTGCTAAGACTTTTAATTTTCTCCCAGGAGTTTCATTGATGATACTGATAGATTTAGGTTTTACCACAAGGTCTGTGATTCACATTGAATTTGTCCTTGTTTATGAGGAGAAGTAAGGGTCTTTCTTCATTCTGCTGCAGGTTGATATCCAATTTTTCAAGCATCATTTGCTAACAAGGACATCTGTTTCCCATTTGATATCTTTGGGGGGCCCTTATCAAAATCAATAGTCTGTGTTCTGCTGTTTTTATTTCTGTATTTTTTTTGTTCTTATGCTTTGGTTTGTGCATCTGTCATTATACTAGTGACATGTTGTTTTTATGACTGTGGCTGTGTAATAAGTTTCTTTTAAATTATTATTATTATGAAAAGATCATTTTATTACGGCCTCTTATGTCTCATAACAATAAATGCATTAGTTGTTTCAAACGTGTTTGTACATATATTGCCACCATTAGTTACTAAACATTTACTTACTACTTGAGCTCCTTTTACCCCTCCCTTTGCCGCTCCCACTTCATGACCTCTTGATAAATTATAAATTGCTATTATTTTCATATTTTACACTGACTACTGTTTCCCTTCCCCCATGGTTTGTTTTGTTTGTCCCCCTGGTAGAGGGTGATTATGTATTGATCATTATGATTAGTTTCCCATTTCTTCTCTCCTATCCCCACCTTCCCTTCTGGCATTGCTACTCCCATTCTTGTTCCTGGATTCCTTGTGTTGTGAGCTCTTGTATCTTGTCTGCATCTACTTGCATGTTCCTGTCTAGCCCACAGTGAAAGGCAGCACTGAGGTCATGATAGTAGGGCATGAGGAAATCTCAAGGAAACAAAGTAATACTGTGTGTCTCGTTGGTGCTGTACTGAGCTCTGAATGACTTTTCTCTTCCTCGTGACACTTTCTGTGTGATGTCCCATTGTCTACAGATGGGTTTAGGGTTTCAGATGGGTTTAGGGTTTCTGCTCCTCTGACACCCCCTCATCCTCATCAATATGTTTTTGTATGTTTGTTTATCTGTTTTGGGTCTTCTGATGTCTGCTACCAGATCCCTTTGACTCCTCATGATTGCACAGGCTGGTGTGCTTCCTCCATGTGAGGTTGTTGCTCCTCTGCTAAATGGCTGCTTGTTTAACTTCAAGCCTTTAAAGACTGCAGACACTGTATCTCTGGATAGCCGGGCACCATCTGCTTTCTTCAACACATTTGCTTATAAGCCTAATTTGCCTTCAGAGATCATGTTGAGGGGGTGAGAATAACAGAAAGCCAGATTGTTAGAAAAAAGTGTTTTTTTTAATTGAGGCAGGGTTTGAGCAGAGGCCTAAAGTCCTTCCACTACCGCAGTGTATTACCATATAAATATATGTACATAAACCAATACCTCTATAAATAATAAATTTTAAAGTTAGATAATACAAATCCATATACTTTATTGTTCTTGATGGGTCCTTTGTCAATTCTTAGTTTCTTCTCTTTCCTTATGAAGTCTGTAGTCACTTTTTCCATTTACTTCAAACATGATGCTGGTATTTGTATTAGGATTCCATTGAACCTACAGAGTACTTAGGGAGGATTGACATATTCACAATATTGAACCTAATGATCCACAACCATAGAATATGTTTTCATTTGTGAAAGTTTGTTTTTGGTTTCTTGAAACAATATTCTGTAGTTTTCTTCATACAGAGGTTTTGAGATTTTGGGTTAGGCATATCTCTAGATATTTCAATATATGTTTGGCTATTGTGAAGGGTACTACCTTCTTGGTCTCATTTTCAGTAATCCCATCAGTTTTACAGTGCACTAATTGACTTCTTCTTGTTGATCTTGTATCCTGCCACCCGACCATATTCCCCTATCACTTCAAGAACTCCTAGAGTGGATCACTTGAGGTTTTCAATATAGAAAATCATATCTTCTGTAAATAACAATAATATCACTTCTTCTTTGCCCAGGCATATATCTTTGATATCTTTACATTGCCTTTTATTATTAGGTAGGACCTCCAGGATGATGCTGAATAAAATCCTTGTTTGGTTCACATTTTCAGTGGGAATGTTTTTGTCTTTTTTCCATTGATTGTAACACTGTTGGATTTGCACACATAGTTTTAAAAATATTGAGGTAATTGGCTGTTGGATTTTCATGTACAGCTTTCATTATATTGCGGTGATTACCTTCCAGTCCTATCTCTTTGAATATCTTAATTAGGAATGGGTGTTGAACATTTGCAAATGTTTTTGCTTTATATATTTATAGAAACATGTGTTTCTTGGCCTCTTTCTTCTCAATGTGGCAGATAATGTTGTTGGATTTTCAGACGTTGAACCATGCCTGTATCCCTGGTATGAATCCCACTTGGTCATGATGGATTATTCTTTTTATATAATTTTGTACTTTTTGGCCAAGATTTTAAGAAGTTTTGCATCGACCTTGATGAGAGATATTGGCCTATAATTCTCTATTCTTTCAGATCCATGCCTGGTTTTGGTATCAGTGTTATACTAGCTTCATAGATTGTGTTTGGGCTTCTATCAACTTTTCCTACGTTCCTGAAGAGTTTGTATAGAATTGCTGTCAGCTCCCCGGAATGCTTGGTAGAATCTCCTCTGAAGACATCAGGGCTGGATCTTTTGTTTGTTGCTAGTTCCCTGACTACTTGTATCCTGTGGGCTACAGTCCTTCGTAGTACTTTGTAATTAGTCTTTAATTCCATAGGACTCCACATCAATTTCTCCCATTTCATCCCTCAACCTAATTATTGACATCTCCTTCCTATCTTTTGTTAGATTTGCTAGTGGTTTGTTAATCCTTTCAAAGAACTTTTCAAAAAATCACTGAGGTGATTGTTTCCATTTTGGGTTTTTTTTTTTCCGGCTCACTTATCTCTGTCTGTCCTGATTTTTATAATTTCTTTTTCTTTAGCTATTAGAAGGATTATTCTGTTGAGTCTATTCCAACTGCTGACAATTTTGTGAGAGGTTGTCTACCATAACTCTCTTTCTTCTTGTGCTCATTGATTGCTATCAAGCATCCTCTAGATAACTGCTTTTATTGTATCCAATAGATTTTGGTATGTTGCAATCTCATTCTGACTGATTTCTAGAAACATCTTAAGTGCCTCTCTAACTTGGGCCAATGCCCACTCCTTTTGAAGAAGTAAGTTATTTATCTAATTATTTGTTCTTGATTTTGTTTATCATTCTTCTATTGATTTCCAGCTTTCTGGCATATCTGCCAGAGAAGGAAATCTGAGAGACCTCTATATGTTTCAATTTGATCAAATTTCATTTTGTCCCAGTATGCAGTCTATTTTCAAATATGTGCCATGTGCACTTGAAAAGAATGCAAATTTTATTGCAGTTGGATGAAGAGTCCTGGTTAGGTCTATCAGGCAAGTTGTCTAGTTGTACAGTTTAGTTCTCCAGCCTCTTTCTTGAGCTTCTTTCCCGGTGAACTATCTTTCTCACAGAGTGGTATAATGAAGTCTCCTGCTATGATGGTCTACCTCGTGACTATCTTTCTCACAGAGTGGTATAATGAAGTCTCCTCCTATGATGGTCTACCTCGTATGGTGGCAGCACTTGGATCTCAGGCACAAGAAGGGGAATGGACATTGTTCCATGGATCTGGTAAGGTTTATGGAAAGCCCATGGACAAGCCCTGTAAACTTACAGCAATTCATTGAAACTTCAAATGTCTCCATGGTCAAATTGATAAGGGAAAGGGTTCAAGGTGAAAGAAAATGTTGTGAAAATGATGATGCAATATTTGCACAATTGTGCTTAATTTGATTGACGTATGGATTATTATGAAAGCTCTAAGAGCCCCTAATCAAATGATAAAAAAGGAAGAAAAAATATATGGGAGGTTGGAACCACAAACTCTAGTATACTGGGATTGCATCCCAAGCATCTGGATATTGCCCTCCTTGTCTTGCAATTTTATGACCCAGCAAGCAAAGCACTGGGCAGGTGATTCTACCTGGACACCATCTTGAGACACCAGCTGAATTGATTCTTCTGTCATTAAGAAGTGATCATTTTATCACTCATATTTGTGCATTGACTTACATCTCAGATATTAATATCATCACCAAGCTTTTCTCATGTATGTAAAATGTACATCATCCATTCTACTATCCTTAATCTACTTGTTTTTGGTGGGGGCATTCCTGGAAGGACCTGTGGATTGTGGGGAATGTGTGGAAAGCGCAGGATGCTGCTGCATCTCCTGGAGCGATCTTGAAGCCTCTGGGTACACGTCCCCTTAGATAGCTGGCCCCTGGGAATTCCAGGGCTGAGAAAGTTATGACCCCAGGACAGCCTAAGCTGACAAGTTTCCTCCTTGCCTTCTGAAATGTAGTCTATCAGAATGGCTTTAGCTTGCATAGTGCAGTTAAGTGCCCTGAAATGCAACGGGACAGTAAGATTCTGTAATGTAATTGGGTGGTGTGATCCTAAGAATTCCTACATTGCAGCTATTGCTTATACTAAAAAAATGTTATGTAGATGCCCTTATAGCTGTCATTTTTGAGTCATTTCATTTATTACATAGATGCACAGTTCTAACAAGTATCATTTCTACTGACAATATTTCCTCTAACATTTTTGTAGCACAAATCCACTCTTTTTGACTTAATTAAAAGAATTATAGGCTGACTCCCCCCCCCCAATGATATTGCTCCACTTCTGTCTTCACTACATAGTTCTTGATGAATTGTCTGTGTCCTTATCCTTAATCATTTTTATTTATCATATTATTTTTTGTAATATTGAGATCATTGGTTTTGAGCAACTTGATTATGTCATCTTGGTGTAATTTTCTCTATCAGTCGTATATCTGTGCAACTTGTTGAGTTTATTGGACATTTGAGGTTATACTCACAGTTTTCATTCAATCTAGAAACATTTTAGCCATTACTCTTGAAGAATATTTTCCTACTTTCGTTCCACTGAAAGCTCCAATTACATTAATATTAGTTTACTTTAAATTTCCCTAGCCCAATGATGCTCTATTAAAAAAAATCTTTATTTTCTTTGAGTTTCATTGTGGATAGTTTCCATTGTTCTATTTTGAAGTTAATTAAATGCTTTCTGTTTACTCTATAATTTGTTGTAAAACCACCAATGTATTTTTTGTACCAACAATATAGCTTTACTCTTAAGATAATAATAGATTTGATTGTTTATATTTCAAATAGATAACTCTACCTAACTTTATATTTAGTCAAGAACTTTTATTAAGTCCAAGAACATTTTTTGCAATGCTTTCTGGAAGGTTGCTTCACGACTGAACTACCATCCACATAACTTTTTTAGCACTTGTAAAACATTAAAAATTATAATTTTGAAATGTCCTTATCATCTACTTCTAATACAGTCGTGAATTAATTCTGCTTTCGCTTCATTATAACCTAAATTTTCCTGCTTTTTTATGCCTGATAAGTTTTGACTATTTTTAAGTTGTGCAAAATGTTTTTTTTATAGCTTAAAAATAGCAAAGAGACCCCCAAATAGGCTGAAATATAAAACCTGCTGCACAAGACCTCGTAGGAGTTTTGGACAGCAAGGGTGTTATTTTGAAGACCAAGGTGTGTCTTACTCAAGTCATAGTATTTTCAAGTGCCTCCTATGACTTTGATAGATGGCCGTATTATAAAGAAGAGTGAAGAAGGATCAATGCTTTTGAGTGCGGTGCTAGTGAAAATATTGAAAGTACCATGGACTGATGAAAGACAAACATCTCTTTCCTGGGAAAGTCATAGCTAGAATACCCCCTAAAGGCAAGTGTGACAATACTTTTCTTTCATACTTTGAACTTGTTGTCAGGAGAGACCAGTCCCTGAAGAAGGACCTGATGCTTGGTAACGTGAAGGGGCAGTGGAAAAGAAAGGTTTTCTATGAGAGGATTGGCACAGTGGCTGCAACCATGAACTCAGGAAAAGGAACGATTGTGAGGATGGTGTGGGACTTCACAATATCTCATTCTGTGGTGCATAAGGTAGCTATGGACCAGAATAAATTTGATGGTACAAACGTAATTTTCACTGGGTGTCAAACTTTGAGCATTTTGCCTTGAATGCAGGATATTTTTTAGCCCTGGTGGTGTAGTGGTTAAGCATTGGCTTCAATTCACATGGCCAGCGGTTCAAAACCACCAGCAACTCCACAGGGGGAAAACAGGATTTCTACTCCAATAAACAATTATCATCTCAGAAATCCAAAGGGAGTGTCAGCATTGATTCAATGACAATGAATTTTTTAACTGTAAATATTTTTGAGCTGTGTCCTTATATGCAGCAAAAATAACTAGAAGCAGTTTGATTCTGGGAGACATGTGTTTAAGTTTCATTAGACAGAACCAGAGTCATTTTACTTGAGGGCTAATCATTTCCACTTTTGAGGCAACCCCATTCAGGATACTGTCCTGCAGGTGTTCCATTTTGCCTGGAGAAAAGGTCAGTATTTCTGGTTCGGTGAGGGAAATGGATCTTACACATCCTTTAATATTTTCTTGCAATGATTTTCCTGATATTTGATCATTTCCTCACATGCAAGAACTTGTCACTATTTGGCTGAATACTCCAGTGGAACTTTTATGGATTTCTGTGCTTCCCCATCTATAAAACTCTCTCTTCCTCCAAACTGTGTCCTAGCTGCCATGCTTTTTCTAACACCATTTCCTCAACTTGTGGGATTCCACTGTGATTTTTGCCAGGGCCTCTCCTTCCTATACCACATCCGGAGACTTTCCTAATGCAGCAAGTTGGGGCTATCCTAGAACTGCAATCCTTCTCTATCACAGGGATCATTCTTTTTTTATGTTTGCAATATTGAGGACTTTAAAAACTTATTCCTAATATATTGACTACCATGTATATTTATTCAGAGAGCTGAATATTGGTTTACACCTTGGAAAAAGTACACAGCATGTATTGTTTACTGTTATTAAAGAAATGGCTGTTTTTTCCAATTCCTAACTCTAAAGAGTATTTTTCTCACCTTGTGTCACTCACACATTTATAATACTAATGATGAAATAACTATATTAGGAAGAAAACTTATTTCTAAAAAATGAAACACGAACAATTTATTTTAAAACATACAGCATGCAGATAATCATTTTCATAAACCATAAGTCATAAATCTTCTGTAATTGGTTATATGCACAACATAAATTCAAATTAGCAATTTTTAAAGATCCTAATATTCCTAGATGCAGGCTTAATTTTTTCAAAGACCATAGGAATCAAAACAGCCTCTATTAAGATGCATAGAACAATTACTTTCAAGATATAGGAATATAGCTTCATGTTTCTCAGAGAGATATTGCTATTTCAAATTTTTGAACAAACAGCAGAGCTGACATTTAAGTCTGAATAACAATCTGCAGTGCTGTAAATGGACCAAAATAATTCTATTGTTTTGAAGTTTAATTTGTAATTTGCATTTTTAATGAAGTTTGACCTCATAGAGTTTTATCCCTTTGGTTGTGGAATGCTTGGTATAATAAGTATGATAATTCGGAGTAATTTTATGAGATATAATGCTTATACATGTACAATTATAAAATGAACATTTCTTTTCTAAGGTTGCTATAGTTATTATATAAAAAAAGAACTTGCCCAAGTAGCAATGTTGCAAAGTTTTATTTCTGCTTTTGCCTAGCATTTCTCATGTCTGAAGAGAATATTTTTTGTTCATTTAAAAGCTGTTGTGATCTGTTTTTTGAATTCAAAAAGAGTCATGGGACTTTGTGTCTGATACTGACTTTTGATAGAATCTGGATTTTTCTGATGAAGAGAATTCACTGTGATCCTCATGCTAAGAGAGGCATGGCTATCCACTGTATAAATTTTATAAAATGAACTTCACATAGATTATCTTTAGGTCATGGAGTCAAAATAATTAGCATTCCTAGATTTTTAACATTTTTTTCTGGAAAAACAGCATAGTATCAATTTATTACTAATTTGTCTTTGTTGTATCATTATATTTATTCATTGTATTTCTGTTATACTGTTTAAAAAGTTTTATTGACATAATTCATGTACCACACAATATAGTGGTTTAAATACATTCAAAATATTGTGCATTAATAATCATAATCAAGTTTAATACCTGTTTTTCATATTTGTATCCTTGACTGCTAGCTTCTTATTTCCCTCCCACCTCTCCTGCCACAAACCTAAGAAACTATTAATCTACTTGCTATCTCTATTAGTTTACCCAGCATCAGTTTCATATAAAGTAAATCATATAAAAAAGATCACAAGAACATAAATCACAGAAATACATAATCAAACAAATAATGGAGAACAATAAAAAATAAAATAAGTTAAAATTGGTCAAAAGTGGAAACAATTGTTAAGATGCTAAATTTTAACCTAACTATACCTTCAAATTAAGCAAATTAACTCTTTGCCATGGAATGGATGCCCATTTATCATCACGTTATAGGACAGAGTATTTCTTTATGGGACTAGAAAGCCCCATCTTTCTTCCATGGGAAACTTGGTGATTTTGAGTTTCTGACCTTGAGGTTTGCAGCCTATCTCATAACGACTATACCATCAGGGCCTCATATACCTATACCTACAGCAATCTACTTTTCAATTTTTGAAAGCAATTTTCAATTTTCAATGTTTGAGAGCAAGATTATTTACATCTTTTTTCATTGACTAAGGGAATTCAATGGAAGCTTAATACATGTTGGGGATCTGTAAAAAGATTTTGGGATTTCTTGTTATTGATAACCTTCTGCAAAAGAGGTGTTCAGATTTTAAACTCTAATGTCATGCACCCATATCATCATGTTAAAAATATTATTAGTTATTCTTCGATCATTCTGGTTGGTGTGTTTCTTTGTGTAGACTTATGTGACAGCTCACTTAGATGGCTGCTTGCTTTAAGACAACATTGCATGAGCCTTACATGCTCTTCTTTCCGATAGCCAAGCATCATCTGATTTCTTTGTCACATAATGCTGCAGCACCAATCCACTGATCACTTCATAAGGGCAAATATTGAGCAAGGTCTCCTTGTAGAGGAAGTATTCTTTGTGAGAAACAATATTAATAACCTCCATGAAACATTTGGTAATTCTAATAATAATAACATTAATCTAACCAACATTATAGTATTTAAAATACTACTGAAATGAAAATATACATGTATAGACCTTTTTTTCAATTAGAATGCATGGGATGTACACTAATATTGATTAAAAATGACATCACCAAACATTGTTTTGATGGGTAGGATTATTGTGGATGCTCCCTTGGCCACTTTGGGCTTCTCATGCCTTTGGATCAACAAGGCAGGAAAGTTTTAACTGTACTGAGTGGTGTGATTAATCTTGATTAGCAAAGAGAAATTGGAGTGGCATGGCATAATGGGAGTCAAGAGGAATCTGCATGGAATCCAGGAGCTCCTGTAGGCCATCGTTTCACACTCACATGCCCTGTGATTAAAGGAGATGGTAATTTACAACAAACCAATGCTCACAGGACGTTTAATGAGCCAGACCGCTCAGAAATGAAGGTCTAGGTTATCCCACCAGTTAAAAAACCACAGCCCTCTGAGGTGCTTCCAAGGGCAAAGGTAATACAGAATGGGTCACAGAAAAAGGTAGTTCCACCTATCAGTTGTAACCATGTGATCAATTGCAAAAGTGAGGTTTGAGATTGTCGGTTTATTTCCTTTATATGTCCTTATTGAATATTTTCCTCTGCTCATGTATGATGTATCAGATACAATTAGACTGAGTGTGTTTTCATTCATATGTATGATAGAGATTTAATGTTAAGTATAAGTGTGATTTCATTAATGTCTGGAAATTGTATATATGGCAAAATATTTGTGTGTACAGGTGCCAAGTTGGCAAGAGGTGGATTGTGATAGGTAGGATTATTGTGCCAACCTGGCCAAGAAATATATGCGGGATTAATAAGGTTGCAGTTTAACTGAAGGACAAAGAGATAAACACCTTGGCGAGCCTTGCTTTCTGTCTCTTGCTCTCTGATGATTGGACTAGTGTGCAGCTACATTAGTTCTTTATTTCATTTGTTGTATATCTATCTATCTATCCATCCATCCATCCATCTACCATTTATTTTCTATCATCTATCATGTCAATGTCTATCTCTATATCATCTATATGTATATATGAAATCAAAAACATCCTGATTTTGTTTCTCTAGAGAACCTGACCTAACACAATTGTTTAAAAAACATTGAGAGTTGAACGCAAGGCAACATTACAATAATGCTCTCTTACTAAGGTCAGATTATGTCTGTAGAATTAAGACATACCATAAAAAGCAAGAAGAGTATTAAAGCAGCAGATGCACATTAGTCTTATGTTGCCAATTATTGGGCAACTTCAAGAGCAAGAGATTTGAGTTAAAGTCTACTGACTTCCTGCTTCATCTCAGAATAGGACAATTCAGCCATAAATACAAAGGTGTTATTTATCTCCTTTAGTCTGTAATAGATGTGTTTATGGCGAAATATGGATACATTAGCAAGGATTCCCAATTGGATCCTTCTTCAGTGATCTAAGAAAAACTGTACACCTCAGGGGAATAAATATCTATATCTATATCTATATCATCGATATCTATTCAGGTGTCCTATAGGACTTGGCCTGGGTCACCAACAGATAAAAGGAATCACAGTCAATAATGCATGATCAGCAATAAAATATAGGGCAAGTTATCACATCAGTGTTCTATATGATAATACTAGCATTTTCCTCAGATCAGGCTGACTTTCCTAGGATAACTCACCATCAGAAGTGAAATCACTTCAGAGACAAACATTTCCCCACCTTCCCTGGTCATGAATTTCCATAGACATTCTCTGAACATCATTGTAGGAGTATCTATCAATTTGGGGTAACTGTGATATCATGATGTGGAAAGAAATATTTGGCTCTCTCCCTCAACCTTTTGAATGAAAACTTGACCTCGGGTGTGGTGAAAGCTCTTCTGGCAAAATGATTTTTAAGGTGTACAAATAAAAGAGTGATAAATGGATCATAAACATTAGAAATTCACACCATTAGGTTGCTTGGGAGCCCAGATTGAAAGATTACTTTACCTGGGAACAGACACTTACCTTTTTTGTAGTGTTAATCCTTGTAATAGTGGTCTCATACAATATTTTGTTATTTTGTGGTTGCTTAGCAAAGCTCAGGATAATGTTCCTCAGGTCTTTTCATGTTTCCAGGTGCTTCATGGTTTTATCCATGTTAGAAACGATGCAAAGTATCGCGTTGTTTGTAGGTATCAAAGTTTCCTTATCCATTCTTTTACCGATGGGTTTTTGGGGGCTGTTTCCAACCTCTTACTATTGTGAACAGTGCTTTGATGAACATGAAAGTGCTCATGTGTGTTTATGTCATGTCTCTCACTTGAGGGAATATACCCAGAAAAAATATAGCAGTATCCTATGGGATTTCTGACCCTAGTTGTTTTCAATGGCAACATATTTAGAGACCTACCAGCTGTGTATGTGAGGCAGAATCTCTCCACTCTCTCCAGCATTGATTGCTGGCTGTTTTCTCTTTTAAATTGGACAGTCATTGTTGGTTTCAGGTGGAAACTCATTGTTTTGATTTGCATCGACTAGCTGGCTAGTGATTGGGAGAGCTTCTGTGATATTTGGTAGACAATTGAATGAAATTTTGGGCTAACTATGTCTTTTGTCCAATTTTTAAATTGGGGTATTTTTTTTTCTTTTTGTGGTATTACAGTATCCAGAATTTTAGAGATTAGTGCCTTCTCCATTGTTTCACTGCTAAAAAATTGTTTTCATTTAAGGGCTCCATTTTTATGCTCTTGATGAAATCTATTGATGCACTTAATCGTTTTATGTTCAGAAGGTCCCAGTGGCCTCTTTTGTTTTCTGTTCTTTGTGCTTCCTTCATTATAGTTGATAGTGTGTCTCTGTCCTGCAATAGGGCCATTAAATTTGTCCCTATTTTCTCACTAATGATATTTATAGCTCTGGGATTTACATTTAGGCCTTGGATCAATCTTGATTTAGCTTTTGTACATAAGTTGAGGTATGGTTATTGATTCCTTCTTCTGTAGATGGAGATCTGATTTTGCCAGGACAATTTGTAGAAGAGACCGTTTCTTTTCCATTTAATGTTTTTTGGCACTTTGTTAAAGAGAAATTGTCTATAGGTGGATGGATATATTTCTGGAGTTTTATTCTATTACATTTATCAATGTATTTGTCATTGTGCCAGTACTAGGCTATTTTGACTACTGTGGCTGTATAACTAGTATTGAGATCAAGTAACAAGAGGTCTCCTAACTTGTTCTTTTTAAAAAGTTCTTTGTTTATCCTAGAACACTTCCTTCTCCATATGAAGTTGGAAATTCAATTTTCAATTTCTTTAAGTAACGAAGTTGGAATTTGATTTTGAATTTCCTTGTATTTATATATTTCTTTTGCTAGTGTGCACATTTTAACAATACTGAAATTTCCCTTTCATCAACATGGATTTTCTTCCATTTGTGTAGGTCTCTTTTGGTTTTATGTAATAGATATCTGTAGTTTTCTTTGTACAGGTCTTTTGTGTCTTTGTTCAGGTTTATTCCTCATATTTCATCTTTTGTGTAGCTATTGTAAATGGTATTGTTTCCTTGATATTTTTTTCAAAGTTCTCTTTACTAGAGTACAGGAATCCAATTGATTTATAATTGCTAATATTGAATTGTGCTACATTTCTAAAACTTGCAATTGTTTCCAAAAATGCTTTTGTGGAATATTTTTGGTTTTCAATATATATGATCATAACATTTGCATATAGTGAGAGTTTAACTTCTTCCTTGGCCAATTGTATTCTTGTGATTCCTTTTTGTTGTCAAATGATTCTGCCAAAAATTCCCAGCATGATATTAAATAAGAGTAATTCTAAGGAACATCCTTGTCTGGTTCCTATTCTCAGGGCAAATATTTTCATTTTTCCCCATTGAATGAAATATTGGTTATTTGTTTTGTTTTTGCACATGGTCTTTATTGTCTGTAGAAATCCCCCTGTTAATTCTTCCTTATTGAGTGCTGTGAATGACTTTTGGATATTGTCAAATATTTTTTTTTCTTTATTTATTGATGTGACCATGTGGGTCTCATAGTTCGTCTTGTTTATATGGTGGGTTGCATTGATCATCTTTATATGGTTGAACCATCCTTCTGTACCTGGTATGAATCTCATTGAAATGTAGTATATCTTAATTATGATATACTTGTTATGAGTAACAAGTTGTTATGAGTAAACAAGCGGCCATTCAGCTCAGAAGCAATAAAGTCCTCACGGAAGAAGCATACCAGCCTGTGTGATCATGAGGTGGTGAAGGGATCCGGTGTCAGGCATCAAGGAGCTAAAATTATATTATTATTAATGAGGGGGAGTACAGATTGGGGACCCAAAGCCCATCAATAGGTGAGGTGACATCCTCTTGCAGAGGGGTTACAAGGAGGAGATGAGTCAGTTAAGATATAGGGTAGGAGCTATGAAATATGCAACCTTCCTCTAGTTCCCATGCTGCTTCCCACTCACTATCATGACCCAATTTTACCAAATAAATCCAGCTAGACCAGGAGATGTACAGTGAAGTTGAAAGCGTGGGAAACTTAGGATAGATGATCCATCTGGACTAGTGATAGGAGTGGTAATGCCGGGAGGGTGGAGGGATGGAGGAATGGAAGGAGAGAACCAACTTCAGGGATCTACACGTAGCCTCCTCTCTGGGGCACGGACAGCAAGGAAGTGAGTGTTGGGACACATTTAACAGGGAAGTGAGTGTTGGGACACATTGTACAGTGTACAGGATGAAAAAATAATTTGTAAATTTCCAGGGGTTCAAGGGGAAGGGGAGGAGGAAGGGTAATGTGGCCAGCTGATAATGGGGGCCTGGAGGGAGGGAGAATGTTTTGAGAGTGATGATGGCAATGGGTGTGTAAAAGTGGCCTGCATACAACTGATGTTGTTAGGGATTGT
>PVJH01019976.1:15405-41697 GCA_004026705.1 Nesogale talazaci | reverse complement strand
TATGAAAACCAATGTAATTTTCCCATAAATTTTAATTAAGTTAATTTATTTTTATTAAAAGATGACTAGGGGCAGCTCTTATAACAATCCACACATCAACTGTATCAAGCATATTTGTACATATGTTGCTATCATTGTTTTCTAAATATTTACTTTTTTATTGGGCTCTTGGTATCAATTCCTCTTTTTCCCTCCCCCCCACACTCTCATGATCCATTGATAAACTATTGTTATTTTTATATCTTACACCAACTACTATCTTCCTTCCCCAACAGTTCCTGTTATCTAACCCTGGAAGTTGGGGGTGAGAGTGGGGGTGGGTGGGGAAAGGGTTATGTGTAGATCAGTGCTATTGATTCCCCTTCTTTCCCTCATCTTCTCATCTTCCCCCTACCCTTTTGGTATCACAACTCCCATTCCTGTTTCTGGATGTCATGTGCTGTGAGTTCTTATATCTTTTATGTTTACTTGTAAGTATGCACTGGTGTAATCTGCAGTGAATCATAGTACTGAGGTCATGATCGTGGGGGTGAGGAAGACTCAAGGAACCATAGGAATATTGTGTGCTTCATAGGTACTTTGTGTTGATTCATCCTTTCCCTCATCAAGCGCATATATATTTATTATGCTCACTAGCTCCAGGTCTACTGATCCTTTGAGTGTTATATAGTGCCCCTTCTTGTCTCTTCTTATGGTTTTCACCTGAGATCAGTTTTGTTGGAGATTAGGATTGCAATCCCAGCTTTTTGTAAGTTGCTGTATGCCTCGTATATTTTTCACTATCCTTTCATTCTTAGTCTATTTTTGTCTGAGTATATAAGGTATGTCTCTTGCACTCAGCAGGTTAATGGGTTGTTCGAGGACTCAGCCTCTAATACATCATCATGAGTCTGGTAGGCACAATTGTACAGTGATTTATAAGTAAAGGTTATAGCAAAGCCACAGAAAGTATGAGAGATGGAAATAGTGGAGTCAGGCAAAATTCATGGTAGCATGCTCATCTCCTGTGTGGCCATGATCTCAACATCCAGGTCCATGCACAGCATGAGCAGGAAGCTGGGAGCTTGAGAACTCCAGAGAGTCCAAGGGAGAGAGCCAGAGGGACCTGGCTAGAGCTCCCTGGGTGAACAGAGTGATATAAAGTTTTTTGCTAATTAATATTTAAATCTCTTTTGGGAACATCACAAGAAGGGGATGTATAATTGGCATACACATCACAGGAAGGGGATGTATGATGATAGGAAGGGAGTGAGTTAGGGGTGTCACCTTAATAGGAAGGGGAGGGACTAAGAGTATACATGTGCCAAGAAAGGTGGACCCTAGACTCAATATGGCAGCCTAACCTTGGTCATCCTTGAGTAAGCTTGATCTCCTAGTCTCTTAAAAGGAAGTACTCTACTATTATCCTTATCAGAAGGAAGTAGACTCTACAAATGATGGGACAAACTATACAGCCTGATTGCTCTAGATGGCTGATAACTCTTAGCGAGAATAGCTCCTGATCTCCAAGTGTATAGTCATATGCCATGTATAGCAAGCAACTTAAGTTAGGCATATATTTGGGGGAGACAACTTGGAAGAAATCATTTCCCACAATGAGTTATGTTTTCTGAACCAGTTTGACTTTCTTTCTTTCTTTCTTTCTTTCTTTCTTTCTTTCTTTCTTCCTTTCTTCTTCTTTCTTCTGCCTAGATGGGAGTAGGAAGCCCAGCCTTGCTCCTAGAGAGCTGCTGCTGGATTTGAACCATCAACCTTGTGGGTCGCATTCTTGCACACAACCATTGCACCTCCAGGGCTTAGCTTGCCCTTTGACTTTCAATGGATGAATTGAGGCAATTGACATTCAGAGTTATTTTCACAATCTGAGGATTCATTTCTGTCATCTTGTACCTTTTGTATTGAGTGTTTTCCTATCTCTCTTCAAATTGGTGTGCTGTATTTGGGTGAAGGGCTTACTTCTTGCCTTCTTTTCCCCGTGAGGCCATACTATCATGGTAATTGTTAAGGGCACATTGACTTCTGGGTGAAGTTTGACTATAGAGTGACCTCTTCCTTATGCTTGTGGATCTTGGTCTTCTAAGCACAATGAGTTACCGAGGATTTTTCACAGAGTTGTGTGTCTTATGGCTTATTCTATCCTGGAAGACTCTTACCTCACCATCTTAATAGATAGTCTGGCAGGGTGAACAGATTCTTGGGTAGGCATTTTTTTTTAGTTTTCAGAAGATATTACTTCACTCTTTCCACCTCGTAACGATTTCTGCTATAGATCTGAGCATATTCTTACCTGAGCATCATTGTATGTGACCACCTTTATGTCTCTTGCTGTTCCTAATTTTTTTTCTTTTTCATCAAAGTTGGCTAATATAACTATTATATTCTATGATAGTTAAGGTTTATCGTGCTAACTTGTCCGATAAATACATGTGAGATTAATTGAAGGGCTTGGTGAGCCTCACCTTTTGAGTACTCTTGTCTCTTGCTCTCTGGTGGCTGGACCAATGTGGGACTGCCTTAGATACTTATCTGCCTCAGCTGGCAAGACTCACTTCCTGCAAGATATGCAAGTCACATGGACCTACCCTGATATAGTCATGGGTGTCAGAGAAGCTGTTTGGAGGCCCATACCAGCACTGGGATGCTTGCACACTCACAGATTTGACTTTCTACCTGCATTTGGTATCGTTGCATGGGTTTTGCGAGTTTAAGGAGGACATTGTAGATTGATGTGTGACCTATGGGCTAACATTGGACTTTTGGGCTTGGGCTGGACTGGGTTGGGATGTTTTCTTAATGTACTCTTACTATTTGTGTAAAAATCTCTCTTTTATACATGACTTTCTGTGGATTTGATTTTCTGGTCTACCAAGACTAAAACATATGCCTTGGTGAGTTTTCCTGGGGCTAATTGTAATCAGTGTCCTCTCTGCTTCCTGTATGAATGTCTGATTCTCATTCATTTAGGTGGGGAAATTTGCTTCAAGAAATTCTTTTGCTAATTTAGCTGCTCACTTCCTCATTGTGTATTGTTCTGGAAGATCAGTTATTCTAATACCATTTCTTTTCATTTCATCTCTCATTGATCTCAGGTTTTCTTCCACCTATTTTGTTATCATGTTTGACTATCTTTCCCATCTGTTTAAGTCTGCCTGATTGTTCTCATGATTGCTGGTATGATTCTCTGCCTCTTCCAGTGTTTTTGTGAGATCCATTAACTTGTGTTTTGTTTCTGGTCCCTCATCCATTAGTTCTTGTATTTCCCTTTGGTACATGGACTTTATCCCCTTAATCATGGAGATATACCTACACCTCTTTTACATCATTATGCCTGCCCATGGGTTTTCCAAATCCCTTACCAGATTCAGTGTGATGCCATCCAATACCCCTTCCTTTACCCAAGATCTGGTAACTTCCAGTGAGCTTCAATTTCCCGATACAAACTGCTGTTTAAGTGTGGGTCATCATGCCAGGCTTTTGGAGAGTCTCTGAAAGTCAGCCACAAGAACTAACTCTAGCGCTCCCTCTTAACTCCATCCACTGCTTGTCATGCATTCTTGGGCTTTGCATCTCCCTCCCACTTAGGACCAAAGGGACCCCATTTGTCATCCCTTTACTCACTCTACTAAGCCCCACCCATGGCCTGAAAATGTGGTAACCAAAAATAATTAAACCCAAATTTACTACAAAGAGCAATAGTATCTGCCAATTCCAAGCCCCTGGGTTATTTACTCTGGAATAAAGTTTACTGAGTAGAGCAGTGAGGAAAAGCCCGCATACCAGGTCACCAAGTAAGTTCTTAACATTTTTAATTAAATAAATGCAGTCATTTCAAGGGTGTGTTCCTTTTCTAAACTTGGAATCAAAACCATCCCATGTACTCCATTAACAAGATTTTAACATTAGAAAGCAGAAAAACGTGAAGAGGGACTTAAAGTCAGCAGCTTTGGCTAAAAGCAGGATCTACAAGGTTGTGTTTTGTGTTAATCTGGGTAGACAAGAGAAGCAAATTAATAAGAATGCATATGTATATAAATGATATATATATATATGCAATTAGACATTGAGAAATCATCCCAACCCAGTCCAGTCCAAGGCCATAAGTCTGATATTAGCCCATATATCTGATGCCAATGTATAAAGTCCTCTTCAGACTCATGAAGCACATGCAGTGAAGTCAAATGCAGAAGCCAGTGGGTAGAATGTCTTTCAATCCTGGGGAGCTGTAAACATCTCAGAGCTGGCAGGGGTCTCCAAGTGGCTCCTTAAGCTTTCAGGGCATGAGGTCTATTGATGTAGTGTCATGTGTCTTGTCAATAGAGTGTCTCAAAGGGAGTGAGCAGAGAGTCTTCCACTTCCAAGAGGAAACAGCAGAAAATTCTTAGAATCTTTAGGGGTAAGGTTAGACCCACACAGAGCCTCACTGGTTATAACCCAATTGACAGAATAAACTCAAACCCTTCACTTTTAATATTCAAATTGGCAATTAATTATATATCTACCACAGGCTTGACAAAGAGACCAAGTAGATGATGTTTTAAAAGATTATTCAAAGACTTGAAGGACTCCATCAACCACTCCTTTTCTACCTATCCTCAGGCCCTAAAGTCTTGTGCCAGCAAGGTGTAAAGAAAGATAATTAGAAACAAATTTACTACAAACAGAAAGCAATGACATCTGCCTCGTATAGACACCTGGGCTATTTACCCCAGAGCACAGCCTACTGAGGTTTAATGGACTGAGCCAGGAATGAGTTTGTAGGACTATTCAAAGAACAAGCAAAAGTAAGTCAGCAAAATAAGTCTTCTACACAAGACACCTGCCTGCTGGGCAAGACATTGCTATACCCCGCCCCCTAGCCTACTTAGATAAGCAACAGGATTAGACTTCACCTCCACAGGCAATTTCCCACCTCCACCATCTGGAAGGAGCAAACTCCATCCCCATCTGACCTGATTCAACAAGAATAGACTCTCTCAAAATAATTCAAATCACTAGAATATAACTTTTGCAGCAATACCTGACATCAGACAACTCCCCTAACTTGAATCTAACCCTCTCTCTGACACCCTGCAAGACCATAAGGCAATAAAACACTATTCCACCAAACACTGTTCCTAAGTAATACCCAGAATCAACCCTAAAGGATTCACTATAGTCTTCCTTTACCCTAACCATAATAACCCTGGAACCCATTCCCTTTGTGTCAGCAACACACACTCCCTTTTAACTTACCAAGAAAAGAATGCAACTTTTAAGGAAAAGAGCTAGCCCTTTGGGGGCGGGGGGGGCGGGGAACAGATGCAACTTGAACTCTTGTCATATCTGGCTTCACATAGTCGTTAAATCTTTTCTTACTACCTTTTGAGAAAGAACACACAAAGCTCCAATCCCTGCCACTGTTATTGGGAGCCATGGTGTCAGGGTTACTCTGTGACCTTCACAGGCCCTGACAAGATAGCCAGCAAACACAAGGTCCCACTGACCCTACCAGGTCACCTTCTGATCAGAAGCCCTTCCTCACTGAGACACCTACTACAATAGTCTATATCTAACATGGGACAGTTGTTAGGGAGAGGGGAACTTGGACTTGTGCAGCAACCTACTATAAAGGAGCATTCTGTTATAAACACAAATAACTAAAAGCCTGAGTTCTGCATTCACAATTTACAGGGTCTATAAGGGTCTATAAGGGTAAAGTTTTACTCATTCTACTCTGATAAAGTTATTATATTGCACTTCAATAGCCACAAGCCATACAACCTGTTCCTACACCTCAACATTACCTATTTTCACCAGTTTACCAACTAAATGCATATCTGTCATAACCCTCTGTGTCCAGGTCCCCTAAGTCACTCCCCCACAGCCCACTACTGCAGTCTGCCTACATATCTTCAGCCTGTCCAGCATCATCGCTGCTTTTGACAGGGCTGGAACTTCCACTACAAATCGGTGCCTATGACTGCTCTTAGCCCAGATCACTGGATTAGCTCCCTCTCCCCTACATTGTGAGTCCAGTGAGCACCAGCCTGCATTGCATGCAGTTGGCCAGCCCGGCACCCACGCTGCCTTCCATGACTGCTGCATCCAGCTACCTGAAAAAGTCATCTGAGCTGTCCTTCAAATAGATAATTCCAGCTATCTAGAGAAAATTCTCAGTTACCTATAAAAGTAACGAGATAAGTATACTCATTCTTGCTGAGCCCTAGTGGCACAGTGGTTGAGTGTGGGACTGTGGCCCATGGGCTTGGTGATTCAAATCCAGCAGCAGATCTGCAGGAGCAAGGCTAGGTAGCTCTCACAACCACCAGAGGGCAGTGATTTACTCCCCCCCAGAAAAGTATAGTCATACTTATCAGCAGAAACCATGAAGAAGATAGTGGAATAGCATATTCTGAAAGTGGAAGGAGAACAATAGCAATCTAAGAAAAATCTATCCCACCAAAATATCCATCAAAACATATAGGCAATAGTTTGCTCAGATGAGGAAATATTTAGAGGATACAGAAAAAAACAAAACTACAAAAAACTTCTTCCAACTCACTTTGAACTGAGATCAAGCATCCACAGAGCACAAACTTGGGACCACTTCATAGTGTAACTTTAGCCAGAAGTCAGCACCCTAAAAGCAATGGACAAGAGGTCATTTGACCCAATGGTGAAATGAAGGCAAGAATGAATCCTCCTGCAAGACATTGCTAAGGAGGTAGGTAGGGAAGTCTCTAACTAAAAAGGTATGAGATAAAAGCAAAGAACCCACTGATGGTTGTAAGAACTGAATGGCCATGGTCTGATTTCACCATTCATCTGAAAGACAAAGGTTACCAGGCTAACTGATTGGATTAGGAAACAAAGCCCATCATCTGTTGTCTGAAAGAGACACCTTTCAAGCTCACGGACAAAATCATGCTGAGCATCAGTGGCTGGAGAGAAGTATATCAAGCGAATGGCAATTTTTAGAGAAGAGAGTTGCAATCCCAATCTCTGATCAAATTGATCTCAAAGTGCAGGGCGTAACAGGAAACAAAGATGGACACAGTAATTCTTGAGGGACATGAGAAAGTTCTATCTGGTCACAGTGAATTTTTTTGTAAAGTTTTGCTCAATTCTTGATTTTTGTTATGATCAATTTAAGATCACAGTGTGTGACTGGGAAATTTTGTTTCCTGCATGGGAAAAATGCCACAGAAACTGTTATGATATTAGCATAACTTACAAGGACAGTGCCATGACAAAGACTCAAGTGTACAAGTGTTTTTCTCATTTCAAAAAGAGTGATAAGGTCAATTGATGACAATCTTCATTCTGGTCATCTGACAACTTCCCAAATGGATGAAAATGTGGACTCATGACTGCGTCTTTAGTTCACTCACCAGGTCAGACTGTAATCAAGCTTTCTATTTAGAGTTTCTGAAAAGATAGCATAATACCGTTCAACAAAATAGGCCAGATTCATGGAAGGTGAGTTTCAAAAAATGTTTTAGATAGCGGAATAGTAGATTTGACAAATGTATTTGCCCTTTGAGAAGACAGACCAATTGGAAAGAATCTCACCAAAAATGCTATGGAACTAAACCATGCAATTACACAATTTTATTGGAGAGATAGATTCAGAACTCTCCACGCAACTGAAAAATATTCACATTCTTTTTGATTGCACATCACATATATTCTAAAATAGACCACATTCTGGGACACAAATTGAGCTTAGTAAATTCAAATGTACAGAGATCATTCTGACTTCTTTCCCTGACCACTGCAACATAAAGCTGGACAACAAGAAAAGAAATATTATAAAATCAAAGGCAAATGCTTGGAAGATGAATAACAATTCTTCAAAAGGTGTGGGTGCTGGTCCACACCCACATGTGAAATTAGGAAGTTGCTAAGCTGAAAACTAATAAGAATGAAAACACAGCATACCAAAACCTGTGGGATACAGCAAAGACAGTTATCAGAGGATGTTTGATAGTGATAAATGCACATAAAAAAGGAAGAGAGACTTATGATCAATATTCTGTCCAAAAACCTTCATTAGGCAACAGAATAATGCTAACAACAAAAGGAAAACATAAAATTCGGGGCAGAGATATCCAGCAGGCAAACAAGAAAATGATGCAAAATAATCAAAGCAGTGTAAATCTGGGTCTTCTAAAGGAATAACAGAATTGACAAACCACTGGCCAAGTTATCAAAGAGAGAAAAGGTAAGATGTCAATATCCAGAATAAGGAATGACACAGGAAATTACAATGAACCCTAATGAAATTAAAAGAATAATTACATAGTACTGTGAAGGTCTGTACTCCAGTGAATACAACTTGGAAGACATGGACAAATACTTGGAAAAATAAACCCACCCCAGATTATCTCATATAAACATCAAGAAATCAAATGGATACATAGCAAAAGAAGAAATAGATAAGTTTATCCAGAGACTTCCAAATAAAAAAAATCCCAACCCAGATGGCTTTACAGTATTCTACCAAGCACATAGGGAATATCTGACAGCATTTCTACACAAAACTTTCAGAGCAAAGAAAAGTATGATAAACACCTAAAAGAAGGGCCACACAGAAAGAATGATACATCCAAAGTCTGGAAGAGTACTAATGAAACACATATCATATATACTCGTGTATAAGCCAAGTTTTTCAACACATTTTTATGCATGTTTTGTGGCAAAATTAGGCATATTGGCTGATATTCAGGCACCTTAGACTCAAGTATATATAATAATTATCCTCTGACTTTTACTATTTCGACCCTAATAAATGAACTAATAAGGTTTGTGGTTCACCCCAGTGTTAGACTTATATATGTTCACTTGCATAATTAATATTGTTCCATGCCAGAATGCCAGGATGAATAAAAAAAAGAGTATTGATTCTCTGAGGATATGGGGAGAAGGGGAAGAAGGAATAGGGAGCTAAAAGTAATGATGACTGTATAATCTCTGTATAATGATGACTGTATAAGGGGAACAAATTACAGAATTATAGATAAATGGATATATTAGATGGGGTAGGGTACAGCTAATATATATTATATATTTATTATATTACATAATACACTATATATATAGTGATAATAATACATATAACAATAGTGTTCCTGGGGGGAAGGGTGGGAGGAAGAAGGCCATAGAGGGTAGTGTATATCAAAGAATTGAAAAAGAAAGAAAATATTTTGAAACTGATTGTAGTAGCCATTGTACAATTATTCTCAATTCACTTGAATTATGGTACATTATGACTTTTTTAAGAACTCCCAATAAAGTGATTACTAAAAATTAAATAATTAATAAGCAAATAATCTAAATTAAAAATATAATATGTATAAAGTATGAATTATTTAAAATTGGCATTATATTGATAGTCTTTGTTATTCCCACCAAGTGAGTTTCATTTTTCTGATGAGTTTCAGTAAAAAGGTAGAGGAAGATATTGTTTGAATTATAAGATTCCGCTGTGAGTTATTGTTAATTTGGATTGCCATCCTCCTGGATATTAAATAAACCCTCTTAGAAGCTAGAAAGGGGATTCCACAACCAGTAAGAGAGAACAGGTAGGAATTTTTTTTAAAAAAAGAAAGAACAGGTAAGAGTGAATAATTGTAACATAAACTCAGGCATAGTTAGTCACTACAAAATTTGTGAGTCCACTGATGTAAGCATATACAGATATTCCATCTACAGTGATGAATTCCTTATTGTTTCCAACTTCCTTAATAATTAAAAAATATGTGCAATATCTGGTGGATCTCTTAAATTTGGAAAGTAATGTATCTATCGTTTAGATGTATTATAGTCTACTTATCAAGTCAGTAATTCAACCTTGAGAAGAAGATAGGTTTGAGCTTAACCAAGAACAAGAACATATGAGACTGTTTTGTATGTGCCAATGTCTCTACTAATTGGATCTTGAACTGTCAGTGGCAAGGAGACATGGATTTTGGAGTATCCGGCAATCCACAACTGCTGAACCACTTTGAACCTTTTTAGAAATTTGGAGCAAGACCCTGGCATCATTCAAAGAAAACCACTTTCCTTTTGAAAAACATATTTAGACTTGTACTATACCTTAGTAGATACAGAATACCTACCCATGGTCCACAAAATCACTTTGCAGCCTGATGTGCTTATCATGAATTGGGTTTTATCTGAATCATGGTCATTGGGACCAGAGGGTGAGAATGGGAGCAACACACTATTCCTCTTAGTGACTCACTCACAGATTTTTTTCCTTACTGTTCTTGTGATCTGATGCTTTGCTAATCTTGATGGCTTAGTTACAAAAGAGGGCACAGCTCTGATTCCATTAGACTGGAAGCTAAGAAACCTACCCCGCAAATGTACCAGCCTCCACAACGACATGAGCCATTTCCTTGAGTAGAGCTTTCTATCTATATAAATATATAATCTTCACTGAATTTGTTTCTCGGTAGAATCCAGTCAAGGAGAGTCTGTGAAAAAAAAAAACTGTTTCTATTGTCTTTAACTTGACAAACATTATTATTAAACCAAACAGAATTTTTTTTCTGGCATAGATACCTTAATAAATGAAAAGCCTCCTAGTACTACAAATTCTCACCAATTTTTACAAGGTGGTTGCTAACACAATGAGGAGAAAAATAAAAAAAATAAAAACTGTGTGACACTAGAGCATTTCCTCTCTATTAATTGAGTTAGTAGATAGTTATGCAGTCCTAAGAGATGGAAAAGCCAATAGATAGCAAAAATGATCGTCACTTAACTACTGGTGATGCTGTAAGGTTGGCATTGAACTACTAACCTCAAGGTCAGTGTGTCAAATCCATTAGTTTCTCCTAGAGAGGAAGATGAGGCTGTCTGCTTTTGTAAAGATTTGCCAAGGCTCAGAAAATCTGTATTTTGTCACTAGGACTTAGAATCAACTCAATGATAGTGGTTATTAACTAAAGGACTCCGTTAACTTTACTCAATTAACTGAAAAATAATTCCTAGCAATCTGTTTCTTTATAAACTGGAGTTCAGATAGTATTATAAAATTCAATTTTATTTTGTAGCATATTGGGTCTTTATCAATGAGATCTGATTCAACAGCAAGCCAAATAATTTCTTTGTTTCATAGGGAAGATTTGGGGGAAAAAATACCTGTAAAGGGTTACATCTATACACAGGTAAAGACTTCAGCTCCACACCAGGGAAAGCCCGATTGTCACAAAGCAGTAGCTCGACATGCCTCCACCATTCATCTTCCTTTACCTATTTGAGCACAAACCATATCTCCCATAACACTTTTCTTTTCTGCTGGTTTCAATAATTCCTTGCAATGGCTGCACAGAACTCACAGATAACTCTCATGATTATAGAGATATATAGGGAAGTTGCCATCAATGCAACCAGGATCATAAAACAATAACGATATAGTCATTGGTCCCCAATAACCTGAATCATTCGTTACCAACCACGTGTCTCTTTCTACACCTCGATCTCTCAGTCACACGGTACCTTGTTCTCTGCCTCCAACTGGGGGCAGGGCAGGAAGCCCAGCTGCTAGTCCGCATCACAGTCTCGTTGTTTCTGCGCTGCTCATTTGCATGATCTCATGGTCGTCTTGCTTCAGCTTCAGGTTTTGGTGGAACCCAGCCCTGTTGCTTCGGCCACTTCAGGCAGGGATTTGAAATGTGTTCTGCTGGTTCGTCCTTTCCATTGGTGGTCCCAGAAACTCTCCCTGCTTCTAAGTTGCTCTCATACCTATAGAGGAATGGCCACCCAAACTGAGAAATCCCTTCTATTAGTGTTACGCCCACCCTATATTTACATAGTTCCACCCAAACATTTGGAGGGAGATACAAGTCATACAATAGCCAAATTAAGAAATGTCACTTCAGAAAAGTCCTGGTGGCATAACGCTTGCATCTGGACTGATAAATACAAGAGATGTCATGTCATCACAGTGCCATAAACAAACCAAAAAAAATCAAACTCACTACTACCAAGTCAATTCCAGCTCAGTGATCCCATATGAACAGATTAGAACAATGCATTTGAGTTTCTGAGACTTTAAATCTTTGTCAGACAGATAGCCTCATCATTCTCCCATACAAAGACCAGTGGGTTCAAACCACTGCAGTTGGCAACACAATGCATAATCCACCACCAAGCAATGCATAACTCACTATGCTATCAGGGTTCCTTATTGTTACCATAGGTAGTTTTGAAATTTTATCTGTTAATGAGATTTTTTAATGTATATTTATAGTTGTTAAATAAAATCCTGTCATCTAGCTTTTCACAGTTAGTTAGCTTGCGTAGTAATAAAAAAGTGATGGGTTTTTCTGAAGGACCTTATTTCCCATTATGACACTTTGGAGAAGCATTTTACTTACTGTAAAACAATGATTTTAAAATAAGGCTCATTGTTAGGTGCAGTAGTCAACAACCAGTGGTTCTGGACATGCTGAAAGGCGATATTTAGGTTCAAGCAGTAGTATATCAAGTCTGAATGTGAGAGTAAGTGTCCTCATTTGAATCAGCCTTGTACTGTAACATTGTATATGCCACATTGTAACAGCAAGTACATGTGAAAGCATACTGGAAGGGAGTGTTAACAACCTGACACCCTACTTAACATTTATTGTTTTGCATCTGACCAGAAATATCTATGTTATTTTGTAATGTATGCATGACCATACCATGTCCAGGTAGATTAGAGAAACAAATCCAGGGAGACTCAAATGTGTATGAGAAAAAGCTGTATATACTAGAGGAATTGAATATTGAGGAAACACCCAACCCCAGTCCATATCAAGTCCGTTAATCCAACATTAGCCCATGTGACTAATAGCAGTCTATAAATTCCTCTTCAGGCCCATGTCATGTAACACATGCAATTATGTCAAATTCAGAAAGATCACAGGCCAGTGTGTGGAAAGCCTTGTGGATCCAGTGGCCAGGGAACCATCTCAGTGTTGACAGGGGTCTCCACATGGTTCCTCCAGCTCTAGGGCTCATGCATAGCTTCATTTGTCTTGTCACCAGAAGTGTCTCCCAGGACTGTGTGAGTGTCCCACCTTCAGAAAGCTATTTGTCTCCTTACTATCTCCAAATGAGGTCATCAAGATGAGACCTGATTGACAGGCTAGATCGCATCCCTCCACTCTTAATAGTCTCAAATTGATAACAGAATATCTACCTGCCACGTCATATTTTCAATCTAGTCTGACAGCATAATGAGCATTTTCAATGATATCAATATGCATTCTTCTCATGGAAGTCCTTGTCATTTTTAAGCTTAGGGTCTTATTCGATAGCTTAGCTCTAGCTAAAAATGAATAAGATCTTTCATGGCAATTTTGACATTGTTGTTTTAAAATTCAATAATGAAGAAAACACTAAGCTGTAATTATACTTGGGGGCAGTTTGTATTGCAAGTATTCTGCTTTTCTCTAATTTCATTAAACTTTACCTTAGCTAATTAAAACTTTAAATTTAGCTTCTTTTAATTTACTTTGATCCTAAAACAGCACATGCATATTTTGGGACAAAAGTGAAAGCTGTTGTACAGAAGTTGAAAGCTATTTAGTGAATTTGAAAAATCTTGAGTTTACATATAATTGAAGCATATCAGTTTTAGCAAAAAAAATATATACATTTAAAATTGTCACCTAAGTAATGTGATTCTGAAGTACATATATGCTTCCTTATTTTTAGGTACAGAATTCAGACTACAAATAAGCTTTGCATATTCTTTGAAGATCTGTTATTCAAACTAGTGTATTACCTTATCTGATAATTTATTTAAAGATCTAGTCTCTATTAGAATTGTGTTGTTTCAAAGATATTAGCTTTGGCAGGTGATCCTAAATAGTATGAATAGATAAACTCATGACAAAAACTCCATATACTTCATTTTTCCTCAGGGGATGTCATTAAACCCGTTACCATAAAGTTTATTGTAACTCACAGAGACACAATTGAAAACACAGAGTGGAACTGTCCAGAAAGTTTCCATAACTATACTCTTTATAGAATAGAATGACACATCTTTCTCCTACAGAGGAGCAGAAGGGTTTGAATTATATGCTTATCCATTAGCAGTCATGTACTTAACCATTGCACCAGAAAAGATGCTTAGAAGTTTCTTCTCTATCACAATAAACTAGATCTTGCAAAGCTTAAAATGTTGTAATTAACTTATATCATGTTATGAAGCTTTTTTAATGTTGTTTAGGAGACTGGTTTATACTCTGTTGACATAGTGACCTGTTGTTTTCAAGGTTAGTTGTTCAAAAACACCAAACACTCCATAGAAGAGAAATGAAGTTTTCTATAAAGTGCCATAGTCTCAGAGCCCCACAAGGACCCTGTCCTATAGGGTCACTATGAGAATTGACATGATGGTATTGAGTTTGGTTTTAGGTGATTTTGCTGTGAAAAAATGGAGAGAACTCCAATAAGTGCACAGAAATAGGAGTGCATATGTATAGTTATTATCTTACATAAAGGAATCCATAAAACAAAAAAGGTAGAGAAAAGAAGAAAAAAGGATGGATGAAATGAAATTATAACACACATAATAGGTGTGTATCAGATGTGATATATCAGAAGAACAGATTCCATTAGGTAGCACAAACATTTAAGCTCTTGCTTGGAAAACAGAAAGTAAGAAGGTTGAAATGTAAAAGTACTTCTGAAGAAGGGCCTAGTGATCCTTTGAAGAACAAAACAAAAGATCACTGAAGAATTTCCAGAGCAACATGCTAATCTGAAACACATGGGATTAGAATCAACTCAAGAGGGAACGGTTTATGTGTGTATGTGATCATCACAAATGACAAAATAAGCACTCCATATCTATGCAGATTACTCAAAGTACCTTACGTGTATTCATTTCTTTGAAATGATCTTCATTTTTACTGGACAAATGAGCATATAGAAAATATAAATAACTTTCTTCTATTCATGCAAATATTAGGTCTTGAAGACTAGATTCTCATACAGCCAGCCTTATCAAAATCCATATGCTGGGCAGACACCAGATACAGAAAACATAAGCAAAATATTCTACTTGCATTATAAAGGAAGTCTTTTGATTTAAAAACAAGCCCTGTCTTTGAAAAGATGAAAAAAACTTAGGATGAAAGGGCCTCTTACAAGCTAGAAAACTTTAATGAAGAAAAGTTGGTAAAGGAACATTGCTTGTTAAATTTCATTGACTTCAAGGATATCAAAAGACTTTCAATGATAAATAGGTTGAAGACATCATGAACCTTACAATAGGTCAAACACTAGCTGGAACCGGAATTTATTCATAGTAGCACTCAAAATTGAGTAACAATGTAATTCTGCGACAAGATGATGAAGCAGTGAAGAAAGACACTACCATTGTTGAAATCTCAAGGGACAATAGTACTCAGCAACTGTCCATGAAAACAGTAAGAATGAAAGATAAAAAAATGGTAAAGAAATAGGTCTTGACCTGATTTTTACCAAGAAAACAATTCTTTAAAAAACAAAGCAAACATTGGAAAAAAAAGCATAGCTTGCATATTAGCATAAAATATATTTAACTATTTAACTTTTAGTTTAGCCCCTTTAATGTATTTTTAAATCATCTCTTTATCAGCATTTCTAACTTGCTGTAAACCCTCAGAGAATAAGGAAAATGCATTTAATTGAAGATTCTACATAATGATATATTTAACAAATGTCTGCTGAAGTCATGCATGATCAATTTATCTCAAAAAAGCTTAGTCTATTTAGGAAATCATCTGATTTAATTTGCAGTAACATAAGATTTTGTGATAATGAGTACTATACTTTTAAATTGTTTAGTTGAGAAGCAACTAGGTAAAATTGTTTTTATATTGCTTGTGTCGGTCCTGTTATGAGGGTTTGGGGTTTCTTTATAATCCATAAGATTTCTTTGTAATCCATATCACTGTAATCTTTGATGCCCATCAAATGATTCAAGTGCTTCACACTGGTAGTAAGCAAGGCATGTCATCTGTATGCCTCAGGTCACTAATAAACGTCTCGATACTGCGTTCTTCTTCATAGAATCCAGGTTATCTGACCATTTGCTCAGCATACAGAATGAACAAATGGTGAGAGCATATAACCCTGGTGCACACTCTTTTTCAGCTTAGACCATACTCTATGAGCACAATTGTCTCTTGGTCCACACACAGGTTACATGTGACCACAATGAAGTGTCTGAAATTCTCAGTCTACTCAAGGTTATCAATAGTATGTTATGGTCCACACATGCAAGTGCTTTACATAGTCTAAATAAAATGCAAGCAAACATCTCTCTGATAGACTTTGCTTCCATCCATGATCCATATATAGATCAGCAATGCTATTCCTTGTTCTTCCTCGCTGAAGCTAATCTTGCCTGAACCTTGAACTGCTTCCTGCAGGATCATTGATTCTTTTCATTCACTACCCCTAGAAATGATTGAACGTCTATAGTTTTGATACAATGATCCTATGCATTATTCAGTCTTCATTTGATGCTTTATCAATCAATATTTTGCCCATAGAACTTTAAATATTGCTGGCTGAGCCCCAGTGGCGTAGTGGTTGTGCGCGGGACTGTGGCTCACTGGGTTGGAGGTTCAAATCCAGCAGCAAGGCTGGGTCTCCTACTCCCACCACCAGAGGACAGTGATGGCCCCCCAAAAACAAACAAACAAACAAAAAGAACTTTAAATATTGCAACTTGAGGCTTGGATTTTGTTCAGTTAATTCAGTTTAAGATACCCTGCACAGGTTCTGCCTTTTTTGATGTTTTCCTCATTTCATTATATTTTCTTTTGTCTTTTCAAACCCCTCTGAAACTTTCTGTTCAGCTCTTTGACTTCATTATCCTTTCTCCATTTCTTACATTTTCCTTAGTTGTGCTATGACTAAGAAAACATTTCAGAGTATGTTCTAATATCCACTTTGAACTTTTCATCTGTTTCTGCTTTTCTAATGACATTTGGCTTTCTTCATGCACTGTGTTCTAGATATCATCGCACAGCTCATCATTTGACATCTCGAAGCTTTTATTCAGATGTTCTTGAAATTCAAATGGATTATACTCAAGATCAAACTGTGGCTCCAATGTACTTGTTTTAACTTTCTTCTGCTTCACCCTTAACTTATTAATGAGCAATTGAGGGTTTGACCACCACTCGGCTGATCTGGTTTTATCTACTTATATTGAGCTTCTACATATTCTTTTCCCAGAGATGTGGTCAATTTGACTACTGTGTAATTCATCTAGAGAAGGCCACATATATAGCTGCTTTTGTTCTGTTGAGAAAAAAAAAAGATATTTAGACTGAAGAAGCTACTGGTCTTAAATATTCTATCATTTAATCTCCAGCTTCATTTCTATCACTAAGACCAAATTTTTCAAATACTGTTGTTTCCTCTTTGAATCAACATTTGCATTTTAATCACCAATAATTATCAATGTGGGCTGAGCCTTGGTGACATAGTGGTTGAGTGTGGGACTACAGCCTACTGGCTTGGTGATTCAATTCCAGCAGCAGTTCTCCAGGAGCAAGGCTGGGTTGCGCTCACAACCACCAGAGGGCAATGATGCCCTTCCCCCAAAATAATAATTATCAATGTATCTTGATTGCTTTGTGAACAGGTTCAGATGAGATGCATTGGTGAACTTCTTCAATTTCTGCATATTTGACAGAGTGGTTAGTGCATATCTCATGATAAGGGGAAATGGGTACAAATATGCTTGATAAGATTGATGCATGGAATGTTATAAGAACTGTAAGAGCCCCCAATAAAATGATTTTGGAGGAGGCATCACTGCCCTCTGGTGGTCATGGGAGCTACCCAGCCTTTCTCCTGGAGAGCTGCTGCTGGATTTGAACAGCCAAGCCTGTGGGCCGCAGTCCCGCACTCAACCCACTATGCCACCAGGGCTCAGCCAAAGTGATTTTGATTATCAGAAGTTAGAATGTGTCAAGTATGAATCTAAGAAAATTGAAAGTCATCAAAAATGAAATGGAACACATAGCTTAGGCATTAGTGAACTGAAGTGGTATTGGCCATTTTGAATCAAAAACCCATATAGTTTACTATGCCTAGAATACTACAATCAAGTTGAATGGCATGGCAGTGACAAGGTCACTAATAGGATTATATACACTCTTCTTCAAGGAAACCCAAACAATACAGCAATTATTAAAATCTATGTACCAATTATCTAAACTACTGATGAAGTCATGGAAGAATACTACTAATAAATTCAGTCAAAATTTTGTCAAATATGCTATCAAGATACAATGATAATTATTGGTGTTTGGAATACAAAAGTCAGAAAAAGGAAGTATAACAGTAGTTAAAAAAATATGGGTTTGGAGATAAAAATGAAGCTGGAGATCAAGTGATAGAATTTTGCAAAGCCAGTTGTCCCTAGAAAATTCTACAGATGGAATATAAACTAACTATATCTTTGGAGAGACTGAATCTCAGCATCTAAAACCAGGTCATGTCTGTGAAAAAAACTACTGTGAAAAAATAAATTGCTCATATGTAAGTTCAGGATATAGCTGAAGAAAATTAAAACAATTTCAGGAAACTAAAATACAACCTGAAGTCTATTCCACCTGAATTTGAAGAACATCTCAAAAATAGGTATTACTCATGACAGAAGACTTGATGAGCTATGAGGGTACATTAAGACTGGTATTCATGAAGAAAGTGAAAGGTTATTAAAAAGAAAGGAAAGATAGAAAACAATAGTGTTGGTGTCAGAAGAGACTCTAAAACATAGTGCTGCTAAAGCCAATAGAGAAAATAATGAAGTCAAAGAGCAGAATAGGAAAGTTCAAAGTGCAGCTCAAAAAATAAAATCCAAAGCTAAATATTGTAATGGTATGTTAAAAGACATAGAATTAGAGACCAAAGTGGAAACCTGAGTTGAAATCTTGAAAGTTTCTTTAGACAAATACAGGATGCACCAAAAGAAGATACTTTTTTTCTAATAAACTGGCCTTCCATAATGATCATCTTCCTGAAATGAATTCAGAAGACAAAATGGGTACAGAAGCAAATGTGGTGAAGAAAGCTGATGGTTCCTAGCTATTAAAAGAACTAGAAAGAACTGTCAATCATTTCAAGAGGTACCATGTGAGCAAAGACCAATGATGCCCAAGAAAGAAGTTCAAGGTTCTCTGAAAGCATTAGCCACAAATAAGGTTCTGGCAATTGATGGAATACAAATTGAAATACTTCAAGAAGCTGATGAAGCCCTGAAAGCATTCACCCATATATTCCAGGCAATTTAGAAGATGACCATTTCACCATCTGTAGGAAAGAGATCCATATATGTGCCCATTTCACAAAAGAATGCTAAACTATAGAGCAATATTATTGAAATTTTGCTTAAGATCAGTAAATGATTGCAAGATAATATTAACAGGAAACTGCCAGAGATTTGGACCATAATTAGAAGGGGTCATAAAAGGGATATTTCTCATGGCTGAATCATGGCTAATGGCAAAGAATACCAGATATATATTTACTTGTGCTTTATTAACTATGCAAAAATGTGTAACTTCATGGGTCATAATGAACTATAAATAACCTTAAGCAGAATAGGAATTACATAAAACTTCATTGTTCTCTTTCAGAACTTGCACATTGGTCAAGAGGGAGTTGTGCAAACAGAACAAGGAACTATAGCATGGCTTAAAATCAGAAAGATGGGTATCAGGGTTGGATCCTCTCACCACACTTGTTCAATCCATATGCCAAGACATTATCAGAGAAGCTGAATTATACGAAGAATAGTTTGGCATCAGGACTAATAGAAGGCTTATTAACAACTAATGATACACAGGTGAAAGAATTTTGCTTGCTTAAAATGAAGAGGACTTGAAGCACTTACTAATGTCGATCAAGGTCACCTACTATAATTGTTGAATCTGTGATATGGTTTTTTGAGTTTTGAATAGTTTGACAAGTTTCACACATCTCTCTTTGTTAAGTAAATGTTTATTTGCTGACTGGTTCCTGGTATAGTAATCTTTTGAGCATTTTATTGTGCCCCTCCTTATCTCTTTTTATGATTTGAACCTTGAGATTGATTTTGTTTGAGATTAGAATTGTGATTCCTGCTTATTTTGAGGTGCTATTTGCCTGGTATATCTTCTGCCAGCCTTTATTCTTAGTTTATTCCTGTCTGTGAGCTTTATATGTGTTTCTTTCAGGCAACAGGTCAATGGGTCATGTTTTACAAACAGTCTGTCAGCCCATTTATTTTAATGTAGCTATTGAGGCCATTGACATTTACAGTTATTATCATGATGTATAAATTCATTGTGTCATTTTGTGACTTCTGTTGTGGGTGTTTTCCTATCACTGTTGTTACCACTGTGCTGTCTTTTGGGGGTAGGGCTTCTTTAGTGCCTTATTTTTCCCTCTGATGTCATGTTATCTTGACGACTGTTATGGGCATGTTGGCTTCTAGTTGGAATTGAGCTATATGATGTTCTCTTGTTTGTGCTTGACATGTTGTTCTTCTGGCTATAGTGAGTCAGCAAGGATCTTCCACAGGGTTGGGCATTTTTTCTTGTCCTGGAAGACCCTTATCTCTCCTTCTATCTTAATAGACAATCTGTCAGGGTAGAAGATTCTTGGGGGGGGGGGGTGTCTTTTAGATTTTGGAAGATATCACTGAGCATATTTTTACCTGAGAGCCATTGTATGTGACTGTCTTTATTTCTCTTGCTGCTCTTAGGATTTTATTTTTTTTTCTAGAAGTTGGATAGTTTAACTAGTATATACCTTAAGGAGTACTTGTTTGGGTTTAGTCTAGTTGGTGTCATCTCTGCTTCCTGTATGAGTGACTGATTCACTTGACCTCTTGGACCCCAGACTCACCGAGCTCCCTGTATAGGCTGCTTACCTACACACCTTGAAGCTTTTCCCATGAGATTTTTAAAATGCATGATTGTGTTAAAAATAAAATTGTATCAGTTTAATACAAAAAATATGATTTATATAAAATTTATATGAAATTAAAATGAGTAAATTAAAACAATATTACTGGGAAACAGAAGAATCAAAAAACCAACAAACAACAAAACACTTGTTAATTGATCAACTATGACTCTTAGTAATAATCTAATGTATTTATGAGTTGAACCGCATTGCACAGGATTTTTAATCACTGTGGCATTTCAAATATAGATGACCAGACTTTTCTTCTTCTGGGTAGATTAACTAATGACCTTTAGTTTAGATTAACTAATGACCTTCATTAACTAATGACCTTTTGTTTAGTAACCTGGAGTTTTAATTGCTTCCCCAGGAACTCTATGGAATAAATGTATATGCAAAAACTAAATGTCATTTAAAAAGGAATTTTCTGGAAAGTTGTAAACATGATGCTAACAGTGAAAATTGCTTAACTCTGACAAAACTTCTCAAATTATAATTTTATAATTTGAAAAGTCCTAGAGGCTCAGTATGTTAAGCATTGAACTACTAATCATAGGTCAGCCATGCAAACCCACCACCATACCCATGGAGGAAAAGCCTGGCAGCGTCCTTCTATAAAGACTTGCAGCCATGGAAACGTCACAGAGAAGTTTAACTCGATTCTCTGGGGCTGCTATGAGTAGAAACTGCCTGCCTTGTCAGCAGTGGATGTGCTTTCATTTGGAGATGATGTGTAGAAATATTTCATTAATGTTTATAACTTTTTAATATAAAGTTCAGCAAATAAATAAATATATGTATATATATATATACTCAGTGTGTTCAATGATAACAAATGCAATGTTTCAGAACCACTCAATGCCTTGTCCTCTTGTATTTAGTGTTTCTATGATGCTTTGACAGCATCTAAAAATAAAAATCTCTAAATGTTGTTATTGTAGTTGTTCCAGTTTGTATATTTGTCTTATTTAATTTTTTTTTCTTTTGGAAAATCGATTTTTTAACAGTTTGACTTTGTGCACTTGATGTAATGTTTGCCAAAAGGCAAGAATTTCTATTCTAATATGCAATTTCAATTACTTCCCAAAAGAAAAATGAACCACACTGATATGGCTACTACTATTACTTTAATTTTATTATATATGTATATGGTTTTGATTCTCAATTCGAGTAGCCTATTATTTTTGAAAAATCAAATATAACGATAAACTCATTTTAAATGGTTTTGTTGCCTGTTTATTTTATTTGGATGTTCATCCAGCTATATTTTATATAGATATATATAAAGTACAATAGCCAGTTGAGCCATTTACAGTTAATGGCAATCCCATGTGTGTCAGAGCAGAACTATGCTCTAAAGTTTTGTCAGTGGCCAATTTCTCAGAGGCAAAACACTAGACATGCTTTCTGAGATAGTTCTGAGTGTACGAAAATCATGATCCTTTTGGTTAGTAGTTGTGTGGTTAATTATTTCCTCCACCTAGGGAATCTATCTGTGGAATTTTATTTTGATATTCCATTTTCAGTCTTTTAGTACACAGGTAACTTGTCACTTTCTTTAGTCTGGTGTAGTAATTTTGAAGATATTTTCCTTTAATTAACTGGTTAAGGTAGATTTTTGCATTATTGAAATATTAAAACAGATGGTAAATATCATGCAAACTTTTACATTTAACCAGCACATTTCATTGCCTCAAAATGCTATATTAATTTTATGAAACTTATTTTCCATTTGGACTCAATTATATAATCATATCTATACACACATATGTATATATATATGCACACAGTATATTTGGGATTTTCTACAAGTATAACTCAACTATTCTGTGTATACAAAATCATTAGCCCTTGTAATTCCTTTTCTTATTTTTTTATTTTCCTTTCTGCCTCTATTGTCATCCAGAGTGTTTTGTCAGTTCAGTTACTTGTACTTTAAATATATTTTGAAGTGCATATGTCTTTGTGAAATAGTAATTTTTGGTGGGAAGATGAATTCATAACTTTAAAATTATATTGGACAATAGGTACAGCTCTAAGCTTCATATACAATTCACTGATTTAAATATGATAGAATTTCTCAGTTTCCTCCCATTATTCATAAATTTATTCCACTCTAAGATTCCATTTTGTCCTTTTAATTTAGTTTTGGCCTATACTTAATTAAGACTAGTGGGAAATTAATTGAAATTTTAGAAAAATATCATTAAAATAAGAATGTAGTCTTTTCTTTCAAAATTTACATGGGTGATTATGATAGCTCTAATTGATCACTATGGCTTTAATTTAAAATTTTAAATGTGTAGTTATGATCATGTCTTGCATTACATTCAGGTGATAACCTGAAAAATAGATATTCTTTTATGATAAAGCCAAATTAAAAATGCAAAGCCATTGGTTTCATGGATTACATAATAACCTTTTATCACTCACCCCCAAAATGACTGCCATGGAGTTGATTCTGACTCACAGCCCCCGCACAGGACAGGGGAGAACTACTCCTGTGCGTTTCTGAGACTGTAATTGCTTGTGGACGTAGAAAGACTCCATCTCCCTCTGACCTCTTGATTCACAGGCAAAGCAAAGCAACTGCGTCACTATGGCTCCTTAAGAGTTTCATAGAACTGTCATACTCAGTTAATAACATTTAATGGATTAACACACAAAAATTTATTCTATCACAGTTCTGGTTGTTACTGGGTTTCAATACATAGTGAACCTATGCACGACAGAAATTAACACTGCCTGGTTGTGTGCCATCTTCACAATTCTGTCTAAGCCCATCGTGCAGCCCCTGTGCTGATCCACCTTGTTGAAGAACGTCCTCTTTGCTTTCCCTCTACTTTACCAAGCATGATGTCTGCAGGCACTGGTCTCACCAATTAAATCCAAAGCATGTGAGACACAATCTTGCCATCCTAGCCTGTAAGGAAGATTCTAGTTGTCCTTCTTCCAAGACAGTTTGTTCGACAGTCCACGGGAATTTCAATATTCTTCACTAGCACTATTCTTCAGTCTTACTTATACAATGTCCAATTTTCCCAGGCATATGACATTAAAAAGCCATGGTTGGAATCATGTGCACCTGGAAGCTATCTATCTAAAATAAAAGTGTCTCAGCGTCATTCCCTCAAACGAATTTGGGAGAATATTTCCCTGACTCTCCGCAAGTAAGGATGGCTTCCCCTTTTCCTTGTCTTGCAGTTGTATCACTCCTATATTCTCCTCAACCTCCACAAACTTCTCTCCTAAGTTTTCCTGTTTTTGCTGTTTTTTTATTCTCTTTTAAGAACACTCTTGTTGGATTTAAGCCTTAGTCTAATCCCGGATGACCATATTGTAGGCCTTACCATAATTCTATCTGCAAAACATTTATTTCCAAATAAGGTTGTTTTCTGATGTTTTGGGTGTACGCAACTTTTGGGATAGCATTATTCAATCTACCACAGATAGTATTCATGTAATGAGCTTACCTATAAAACAATACCCATTGAGTTCAATTTCATATCAACTTTATATTGAATTCAAATCTACATTTTACAGACATATAGTATTATATATTCCTAGAAGAGTCCTGGTGGTGTAGTAGTCATTCATTAGGATGCAAATTGCAAGCTCAGCAGTTATAGTTACAGAGCACCACAAGGACAGTAATACCCTGTTCAAAAGGTGGAACTGACTCAATGAAAAGGAATTTGTGAGTATATATTGATGCTAACATAATGTCATTGACCAGTTGGTGCTTTGAAGTAAAGTTTGTTTTCTTTTAGTGGATACATGCTTATTGGTAGTATATTTCCCATTCATTTTTAGAGCATTATGAAAGAAAAAATCAGTTTAGGTATAACCTTTTTTGTTGTAGTTTTCTGACGTTATAGGAATACAATTTAATCTTTTAGGGTCAGTGTAAAGATTATCACTGATCAATATGTGTTAAGTAAAATATTGTTTTCCTGCTATGTATATCTTGTAAGTTAGAATTTAAATACTTTCTCTCTTACCTTATCCCAGACATTGATATCACTTCACTCAAATACCCAAAAATCTGGGCAGAGTCTGAACAATGCTTGTTTCTTAGTCTCACATTTCAGTTGTGAAGCACAATTAATCAGCATCCCTCCAAATTATTACTATGCCCAAGTTTCCTCTTGATGTTCTTGTCAGTATTTCTTCCTTTCCCCAAAGGCGAGTCATCGCCAACTTCTTCATTAAATGTACCTTTCAAACAACCGTACTTTTATATTAACTTCATTGAAGGGAACTAAGTTCCTAACTAGTTTCAGTGATTTATTAGACTGTGTCAAACTGATCCATCTAATGCTGGTCTCTTTGGCCTCCGCGGACCCACAGACATTTCCCTTGGTCTGAGAGAAACGTAATATCTCAGGCTTAAAGTATTGAAAAAAGGAAGTTCTTCTGTTTAAAGTTGAAATCAAAAGGTTATTCTTACCATCAGCTCCAAAAAGAGAGAGTAAACATCAGTTTACTTACTTTGCAAAAGTTTATGTTAGAAGCAAATTGGAAAACAGACTAATCTTCTTTTAAGCTAGTGGAATAATTAGAATAATATTTGCAATGTCCTGAAATTAAACAAGTTCAGTTATTTCATAATTTCATAAAAAATTTAAAGTACAGTATACCATTAAAGCTGTATTTTCATTTCTATTATCACATTTGCTATAGAAATTTCTGTAGCTTAAAAACTCAAAAAGGGAAGGATATTTAATATCATTAAGCTTATTTGAAAGTGCTTTTACACTGAAACCATGAGCTTAGTCTTTCTTTAAATCTATTTATTTCAAGAAACATTGAAAAAATTATTCTAAAACATCAACAAACTATTTTAACCATTTTGTTGCATGCTCATGCAACTCCTATCACAATCCATACACCCATCCATTGTGTCAAGCACATTTGTTGCCTTCATAGTTATCAAAACATTTGCTTTCTACTTGAGTGCTTGATATCAGCTCCTAATTTTTCCCCTCCTTCCCAACCTCCACCTCCATGAATCCTTGATAATTTATAAATTATTATTATTTTCACATGTCTTACACTGTTAGATGTCTCCCTTCACCCACTTTTCTGTTGTCCTTCCCCTGGGAAGGGGGTTAGACGTAGATCCTTGTAATCAGTTCCCCCTATCTTTCCCACCTTACCTCCACTCTCCTGTATTGCTACTCTCACCACTGGTCCTCAAGGTTTCATCTGTTCTGGAGTCCCTGTGTTTCCAGTTCCTATCCGTACCAGTGTACATCCTCTGGTCTAGCTGCATTTGTATGGTAGAACTGGAATCATGATGGTGGATAGGGAGACATTTAAGAACTAGAGAAAAGTCACATGATTCAT